>JACBKR010000426.1:0-88905 GCA_014218235.1 Colocasia esculenta
ACGCGAATCGCTGGCGGAGCCCACATGGAGCCGGCCTGTCACGGCAATCGGAAGTCGTGTTCAACTGGCCGTGAGATTTTCAACCCAGGTCATTGATATGGGTGCTCGAACATCGTCGATATAGTCACCCCCTGTAGTTTATTCCCACCCCTTCAGCCAAAGAACTGGGCATAACTTTCCGCCTGGGCATCAGAATTGCTTATGTGACCACAATTCGGAATCGGCACTCCGAGACGGTCGACAGGGCGCTAGTTTCACTGAATTCTGTTCCGGGGCGAAATTCCGCCCCGGAGCGTGTGTTATAGTACACCGGCAGCCGTACCGTTCGATCGGAAGCGGATATCTGTTCGCCCGGGGGTCGGAACCGCCCGCGAGGCCCCAATTCAGAATCGGCACTTCGACCCAGTCGATAAAAGGTCGCATTCAGAGATTTCTGATCTGGCGTAAAATTCCTCTCGGGAGCGTGGTGGCGGGCCGTCGATGCAATCGTATACGGACACCTCTTCTCTCAAACAGACATACCTTTCCGCTCGGATTTCAGAATTGCATATAGGACCACAATCGGAATCGGCACTCAGAGATGCCCGACGGCCCTTTTGGCCTAAGGCGATAAGACGTCGTTCGGGGTCCAAAAATCATCGTTTCACACTCCGAAATTGTGATTCTAGCCGACGATCTCCCCATTCCAGGGTTTTCTGGTAGTAGCGACTCCCTCGATTACGCGAATCGCTGGAGGATCACCACAAGGAGGCGGCTGGCATGGCGATCGGAAGTCTTTTTCAACTCGTCGCGAGATCTCCACCCCAAGTTGTTGACATGGGGCTCGAACATCGCCGATATAGTCACCCCCTCTAGTTTATTCCAACCCCTTCAGCCAAGAACTGGGCATAACTTTCCGCCCGGGCATCAGAATCGCTTATATGACCACAATTCGGAATCGGCACTCCGAGACGGTCGACAAGGCACTAGTTTTGCAGAATTCCGTTCCGGGGCCAAAATTCTGCCCCGGAGCGTGTGTTATTACACAGACAGCCGAGCCATTCGATCGGACGCGGATATCTGTTCGCCCGGGGGTCGGAACCGCCCGCGAGGCCCCAATTAGGAATCGAGACTTCGACCCGGTAGGTAAAAGGTCGCATTAGGAAATTTCCGGTTTGGCGTAAAATTCCGCTCTGGGAGCGTGGTCGCGGGCCGTCGATGCGATCGCATACGGACACCTCTTCTCTCAAACGGACATAACTTTCCGTTCGGATTTCAGAATTGCATATAGGACCACATTTCGGAATCGGCACTCAGAGACGCCCGACGGCCCCTTTTGGCCTAAGGCAATAAGACGTCGTTTCGGGGTCCAAACACCACCGTTTCGCCCTCGAAATTGTGATTATAGCCGACGTTCTCCACGATTCCAAGGTTTTCTAGCAGTACCGACTCCCTCGATTACGCGAATCGCTGACGGATCCACAAACGGAGCCGGCCTGTCACGGCGATCGGAAGTACTGTTCAATCGTCGCGAGATCTTCACCCCCAAGTCGTGATATGGGTGCTCGAACATCGCCGATATAGTCACCCCTCTAGTTTATTCCCACCCCTTCAGCCAAAGAACTGGGCATAACTTTCCGCCCGGGCATCAGAATCGCTTATGTGACCACAATTCGGAATCGGCACTCCGAGACGGTCGACAAGGCACTAGTTTTGCAGAATTCCGTTCGGGCCACAAATTCCCCCCGGAGCGTGTGTTATTAACACCGACAGCCGTACCATTCGATCGGACGCGGATATCTGTTCGCCCGGGGGTCGGAACCGCCCGCGAGGCACCCATTAGAATCGAGCACTTCGACCCGGTCGGTAAAGGTCGCATTAGGAGATTTCAGGTTGGCGTAAAATTCCGCTATCGGGAGCGTGGTCGCGGGCCGCGATGCGATCGCATACGGACACCTCTTCCTCAAACGGAATACTTTCCGCTCGGATTATCGGAATTGCTTATAAGACCACATTTCGGAATCGGCAACTCAGAGACGCCCGACGCCCCTTTGGCCTAAGGCAATAAGACGTCGTTTCGGGGTCCAAACACCACCGTTTCGCCCTTCGCATTGCGATTATAGCCGACGTTCTCCACGATTCCAAGGTTTTCTAGCAGTACCGACTCCCTCGATTACGAATCGCTGAGGATCCCACAACGGAGCCGCCGGCCGTCACCGCTCGGAAGTACTGTTCAACTGTCGCGAGATCTTCACCCCCAAGTCGTTGATATGGGTGCTCGAACATCGCCGATATAGTCACCCCCTCTTTTATTCCCACCTCTTCAGCCAAAGAACTGGGCATAACTTTCCGCCCGGCGTCAGAATTGCTTATGTGACCACAATTCGGAATCGGCACTCCGAGACGGTCGACAGGCGCTAGTTTCACGGAATTCTGTTCCGGGGCCGAAATTCCGCCCCAGAGCGTGTGTTATAACACCAACAACCATACCATTCGATCAGACGCGGATATCTGTTCGCTCGGGGGTCGGAACTGCCCACGAGGCACCAATTAGGAATCGACAATTCGACCCGGTCGGTAAAAGGTCTCATTAGGAAATTTCTGGTCCGGCGCAAAATTTCTCTCTGGGAGCGTGGTCGCGGGCCGTCGATGCGATCGCATACAGACACCTCTTCACTTAAACGGGCATAACTTTCTGCTCGATTATCGGAATCACTTGTAAGACCACAATTCGGAATCGGCACTCAGAGACGCCCGACGGCCCCTTTTGGCCTAAGGCAATAAGACGTCGTTTCGGGGTCCAAACACCACCGTTTCACCCTCAAAAATTACGATTCTAGCCGACGATCTCCCCCATTCCAAGGTTTTCTGGCAGTAGTGACTCCCTCTATTACGCGAATCTTTGGCGGAGCCCACACACAGAGCCGGCCTGTCACGGCGATCGGAAGTCGTGTTCAACTCGCTCGCGAGATCTCCACCCCAGGTCATTGATATGGGTGCTCGAACATCGCCGATATAGTCACCCCTCTAGTTTATTCCCACCCCTTCCCAAAGAACTAGGCATAACTTTCCGCCCAGGTCATTGATATGTGACCACAATTCAGAATCGGCACTTCAAGACGGTCGACAGGGCGATAGTTTCTCTGAATTCCGTTCCGGGGCCGAAATTCCGCCCCGGAGCGAGTGTTATAGTACACCGACAGCCGTACCGTTCGATCGGACGCGGATATCTGTTCGCCCGGGGGTCGGAACTGCCCGCGAGGACCTAATTCGGAATCGGCATTTCGACCCGGACGAAAAAAAGGTCGCATTCGGAGATTTTTGGTCTGGCGTAAAATTCCTCTCCGGAGCGTGGTCGTGGCCGTCAATGCTATCGCATACGGACACCTCTTCGCTCAAACGGGGATAACTTTCCGCTCGGTTATCGAAATCGCTTATAAGGCCACAATTCGGAATCGGCACTCAGAGACGCCCGATGCACCCTTATTGCCCAAGGCGATAAGACATCGTTTCGGGGTCGAAAACCACCATTTCTCCCTCCGAAATTACGATTCTAGCCGACGATCTCCCCCATTACAAGGTTTTCTGGCAGTAGCGACTCCCTCGATTACGCGAATCACTGGTGGAGCCCACACACGGAGCCAGCGTGTCACGGCGATCGGAGGTCGTGTTAAACTCATCGCGAGATCTCCTCCCCAGGTCGTTGATATGGGTACTCGAACATCGCCGATATAGTCACCCCCTCTAGTCTATTCCCACCCCTTCAGCCAAAGAAATGGGCATAACTTTCCGCCTGGGCATCAGAATCGCTTATGTGACCACAATTCGGAATCGGCACTCCGAGACGGTCGCAGGGCGCTAGTTTTGCTGAATTCCGTTATGGGGCCGAAATTCCACCTCGGAGAGTGTGTTATAGTACACCGACAACCGTATCGTTCGATCGGACGGAGAATCTGTTTGCTCGGGGGTCGGAACAGCCCGCGAGGACCCAATTCGGAATCGGCACTTCGACCCGGTCGATAAAAGGTCGCATTCGGAGATTTCCAGTCTGGCGTAAAATTCCTCTCTGGGAGAGTGGTCGCGGGCCGTCGATGCGATCGCATACGGACACATCTTCATTCAAACTGGGATAACTTTCCGCTCGGTTATCGGAATCGCTTATAAGACCACAATTCGGAATCGGCACTCAGAGACGCCCGATGCCCCATATTGCCTAAGTTGATAAGACATCGTTTCAGGGTCCAAAAACCACCATTTCACACTCCGAAATTGCGATTCAAGCCGACGATCTCCCCCATTCCAAGGTTTTATGGCAGTAGCGACTCCCTAGATTACGCGAATCGCTGGCGGAGCCCACACACGGAGCCGACCTGTCACCACGATCGGAAGTCGTGTTCAACTCGTCGCGAGATCTCCACCCCAGGTCGTTGATATGGTGCTCGAACATCGCCGATATAGTCACCCCCCCTAGTTTATTCCCACCCTTCAGCCAAAGAACGGGCATAACTTTCCGCCCGGGCATCAGAATTGCTTATGTGACCACAATTCGGAATCGGCACTCCGAGACGGTCGACAGGGCGCTAGTTTCGCTGAATTCCGTTTCGGGGCCGAAATTCCGCCCCGGAGCGTGTGTTATAGTACACCGACAGCCGTACCGTTCGATCGGACGCGGATATCTGTTCGCTCGGGGGTCGGAACTGCCCGCGAGGACCCAATTCAGAATCGGCACTTCGACCCGGTCGATAAAAGGTCGCATTCGGAGATTTTCTAGTCTGGCGTAAAATTCCTCTCCGGGAGCGTCGTCGCGGGCCGTCAATGCGATCGCATACGGACACCTCTTCGCTCAAATGGGGATAACTTTCCGCTCGGTTATCGAAATCGCTTATAAGACCACAATTCGGAATCGGCACTCAGAGACGCCCGACGCACCCTTACTGTCCAAGGCGATAAGACATTGTTTCGGGGTCCAAAACCACCGTTTCGCCCTCTTAAATTGCGATTCTAGCCGACGATCTCACCCATTACAAGGTTTTCTGGCAGTAGCGACTCCCTCGATTACGCGAATCACTGGCGGAGCCCACATACGGAGCCAGCCTGTCACGGCGATCGGAAGTCGTGTTAAACTCATCGCGAGATCTCCACCCCAGGTCGTTGATATGGGTACTCGAACATCGCCGATAGTCACCCCCCCCCCTCTAGTTTATTCCCACCTCTTCAGCCAAGAAATGGGCATAACTTTCCGTCTGGGCATCAGAATCACTTATGTGACCACAATTCGGAATCGGCACTCAGAGACGGTCGACAGGGCGCTAGTTTTGCTGAATTCCGTTCTGGGGCCAAAATTCCGCACCGGAGCGTGTGTTATAGTACACCGACAACCGTACCGTCGATCGGACGCGGATATCTGTTCGCCCGGGGGTCGGAACCGCCCGCGTTGGCCCCAATTCGGAATCGACACTTCGACCCGGTCGATAAAAGGTCGCATTCGGAGATTTCCAGTTCGGCGTAAAATTCCTCTCCAGGAGCGTGGTCGCGGGCCGTCAATGCGATCGCATACGGACACCTCTTCGCTCAAACGGGGATAACTTTCCGCTCGGTTATGGGAATCACATATAAGACCACAATTCGGAATTGGCACTCAGAGACGCCCGATGCCCTCTTATTGCCCAAGGCGATAAGACGTCATTTCGGGGTCCAAAAACCACCCTTTCGCACTTCAAAATTGCGATTCTAGCCGACGATCTCCCCCATTCCATGGTTTTATAGTAGTAGCGACTCACTCGATTACGCGAATCGCTGGCGGAGCCCACACACGGAGCTGACCTGTCACGGTGATCGAAAGTCGTGTTCAACTCTTCGCGAGATCTCCACCCCAGGTCGTTGATATGGGTGCTCGAACATCGCCGTATAGTCACCCCCTCTAGTTTATTCCCACCCCTTCAGCCAAGAACTGGGCATAACTTTCTGCCCGGCATCAGAATCGCTTATGTGACCACAATTCGGAATCGGCACTCCGAGACGGTCGACAGGGCGCTAGTTTCGCTGAATTCCGTTCTGGGTCCGAAATTCCGCCCCGTAGCGTGTGTTATATATAGTACACTGACAGCCATACCGTTCGATCGGACGCGGATATCTGTTCTTCCGGGGGTCGGAACCCCCCGTGAGTCGACAATTCGGAATCGGCACTTCGACCCGGTCGATAAAAGGTCACATTCGGAGATTTCTGGTGCGGCGTAAAATTCCACTCCGAGAGCGTGGTCGCGGGCCGTCGATGCGATCGCATACAGACACCTCTTCGCTCAAACAGGGATAACTTTCTGCTCGGTTTTCAGAATCGCTTATAAGACCACATTCAGAATCGGCACTCAGAGACGCCCGACTCCCCCTTATGTCTAAGGCGATAAGACATCGTTTCGGGGTCCAAAAAAACCACCGTTTCACCCTCTAAAATTGCGATTCTAGCGACGATCTCCCCCATTCCAAGGTTTTCGGCAGTAGTGACTCCCTCCATTACGCGAATCACTGACGGAGCCCACACACGGAGCCGGGCCTGTCACGGCGATCAGAAGTCGTGTTTACCTCGTCGCGAGATATCCACCCCAGGTAGTTGATAGGGTGCTAGAACATCGCCGATATAGTCACCCCCTCTAGTTTATTCCCACCCCTTCAGCCAAAGAACTGGGCATAAATTTCCGCCCGGGCATCAGAATTGCTTATGTGACCACAATTCGGAATCGGCACTCCGAGACAGTCGACAGGTCGCTAGTTTTGCGGAATTCCGTTCCGGGGCCGAAATTCTACCCCGGAGCGTGTGTTATAGTACACCGACAGCCGTACCATTCGATCGGACGCGGATATCTGTTCGCCCGGGGGTCGGAACCGCCCGCGAGGCCCCAATTAGGAATCGACACTTCGACCCGGCCGGTAAAAGGTCGCATTAGGAAATTTTCGGTCCGGCACAAAATTCCTCTCCGGGAGCGTGGTCGCGGGCCGTCGATGCGATCGTATACGGACACCTCTTCGCCTTAGGCGATAAGACGTCGTTTTGGGATCCAAAAACCACTGTTTCGCCCTCTGAAATTGCGATTCTAGCCGACGATCTCCCACATTCCAAGGTTTTCTGGCAGTAGCGACTCCCTCGATTACGCGAATCGCTGGCGGAGCCCACACACGGAGCCGACCTGTCACGGCGATCGAAAGTCGTGTTCAACTCATCGCGAGATCTCCACCCCAGGTCATTGATATGGGTGCTCGAACATCGCCGATATAGTCACCCCCTCTAGTTTATTCCCACCCCTTCAGCCAAAGAACTGGGCATAACATTCTGCCCAGGCATCAGAATGGCTTATGTGACCACAATTCGGAATCGGCACTCCGAGACGGTCGACAGGGCGCTAGTTTCGCTGAATTCCGTTCTGGGTACGAAATTCCGACCCGTAGCGTGTGTTATAATAGTACACTGACAGCCATACCGTTCGATCGGACGCGGATATCTGTTCTTCCGGGGGTCGGAACCGGCCGCGAGTCCCCAATTCGGAATCGGCACTTCGACCCGGTTGATAAAAGGTTGCATTCGGAGATTTCCGGTACGGCGTAAAATTCACTCGGGAGCGTGGTCGGGGGCCGTCGATGCGATCGCATACAGACACCTCTTCGCTCAAACGGGGATAACTTTCTGCTCGGTTATCGGAATCGCTTATAAGACCACAATTCAGAATCGGCACTCAGAGACGCCCGACGCCCCCTTAATGTCTAAGGCGATAAGACATCGTTTCGGGGTCCAAAAACCACTGTTTCGCCCTCTAAAATTGCGATTCTAGCCGACTATCTCCCCCATTCCAAGGTTTTCTGGCAGTAGTGACTCCCTCCATTACGCGAATCACTGGCGGAGCACACACACGGAGCCGGCCTGTCAAGGCGATCGGAATTGTGTTCAACTCGTCGCGAGGTCGTTGATATGGGTGCTCGAACATAGCCGATATGGTCACCCCCTCTAGTTTATTCCACCCCTTCAGCTAAAGAACTGGGCATACACTTCCGCATGGGCATCAGAATCGCTTATGTGACCACAATTCGGAATCGGCAATCCGAGACGGTCGAGAAGGCGCTAGTTTAGCTGAATTCCATTCTAGGGCAAAAATTCCATCCCGGAGCGTGTGTTATAGTACACCGACAACCGTACCGTTCGATCGGACGCGGATATCTGTTCGCCGAGGGTCAAAAACCGCCCGCGAGGCCCATTTCGGAATCGGCACTTCGACCCGGTCGATAAAAGGTCGCAGTCGGAGATTTCCAGTCCGGCGTAAAATTCCTCTCCAGGAGCATGGTCGCGGGCCGTCAATGCGATCGCATACGGACACCTCTTCGCTCAAACGGGGATAACTTTCCGCTCGGTTATCGGAATCACTTATAAGACCACAATTCGGAATCGGCACTCAGAGACGCCCGATGCCCCATTATTTCCCAAGGCGATAAGACGTTGTTTCGGGGTCCAAAAACCACCGTTTCTCCGTTCGAAATGCGATTCTAGCCGATGATCTCCCCCATTCCAAGGTTTTCTGGAGTAGCGGACTCCCTCGATTACGCGAATCGCTGGCGGATCCCACACACAGAGCCGGCCTGTGACAGCGATCAGATGTCATGTTCAACTCGTCGCGAGATCTCCACCCCAAGTCGTTGATATGGGTGCTCGAACATCGCCGATATAGTCACCCCCTGTAGTTTATTCCCACCCCTTCAGCCAAAGAACTGGGCATAAATTTCCGCCCGGGCATCAGAATTGCTTATGTGACCACAATTCGGAATCGGCACTCAGAGACATTCGACAGGGTGCTAGTTTTGCGGAATTCCGTTCCGGGGCCGAAATTCTGCCCCGGAGCGTGTGTGTACACCGACAGCCGTACCATTGGATCGGACGCGGATATCTGTTCGCCCGAGGGTCAAAACCGCCCGCGAGGCCCATTTCGGAATCGGCACTTCAACCCGGTCGGTAAAAGGTCGCATTAGGAAATTTTCGGTCCGGCACAAATTCCTCTCCGGGAGCGTGGTGGCGGGGCCGTCGATGCGATCGCATACGGACACCTCTTCGCTCAAACGGGGATAACTTTCCGCTCAGTTATCGGAATCGCTTATAAGACCACAATTCGGAATCGGCATCAGAGACGGCCGACGCCCCCTTATTGCCAAAGGCGGTAAGACGTCATTTCGAGGTCCAAAAACCACCATTTTTCCCTCCGAAATTACGTTTCTAGCCGACGATCTCCCCCATTCCAAGGTTTTCTGGCAGTAGCGACTCCCTCGATTACGCGAATCGCTGGCGGATCCCACACACGGAGCCGGCCTATCTCGGCAATCGGAAGTCGTGTTCAACTCGCCGCGATATCTCCACCCCATGTCGTTGATATGGGTGCTCGAACATCGCCGATATAGTCACCCCCTCTAGTGTATTCCACCCCTTCAGCCAAAGAACTGGGCATAACTTTCCGTCTGGGCATCAGAACGCTTATGTGACCACAATTCGGAATCGACACTCCGAGACGGTCGACAGAGCGCTAGTTTCGCGGAATTCCGTTTCGGGGAGCGTGGTAGTACACCGACAGCCGTACCATTCGATCGGACGCGGATATCTGTTCTCCCGGGGGTCGGAACCGCCCGCGAGGCCCCATTAGGAATCGACACTTCGACCGATCGGTAAAAGGTCGGATTAGGAAATTTCCGGTCCGGCCAAAATTCCTCTCTGGGAGCGGGGTCGCGAGCCGTTGATTCGATCGCATACGGACACCTCTTCTCTAAAACGGGCATACGTTTCGCTCGGTTATCGAAATCGCTTATAAGACCATAATTCGGAATCGGCACTCAGAGACGCCCGACGGTCCGTTTTGGCTTAAGGCGATAAGACGCGTTTTGGGGTCCAAAAACAACCGTTTCGCACTCTAAAATTGCGATTCTAGCCTACGATCTCTCCCATTCCAAGGTTTTATGGCAGTAGCGACTCCCTCAACCATGCGAATCGCTGGCGGAGCCCACACACGGAGCCGTCCTGTCACAGCGATCGGAAGTCGTGTTCAAATCGTCGCGAGATCTCCACCCCAGGTCGTTGACATGGGTGCTCGAACATCGCCGATATAGTCACCCCTCTAGTTTATTCCCACCCCTTCAGCCAAAGAACTGGGCATAACTTTCAGCCCGGGCATCAGAATCGCTTATGTGACCACAATTCAGAATGGCACTCCGAGACGGTTGACAGTACGCTAGTTTCGCTGAATTCCGTGCTGGGGCTGAAATTCCGCCCCGGAGCGTGTGTTATAGTACACCGACAACCGTACCGTTCGATCGGACGCGGATATCTGTTCGCCAGAGTGTCGGAACCGCCCGCGAGGTCCCAATTCGGAATCGGCACTTCGACCCGGTTAATAAAAGGTCGCATTCGGAGATTTCCGGTCCGGCATAAAATTCCTCTCCGGGAGCGTGGTCGCGGGCCGTCAATGCGATCGCATACGGACACCTCTTCGCTCAAACGGGGATAACTTTCCGCTCGGTTATCGGAATCGCTTACCACAATTCGAAATCGGCACTCAGAGACTCCCGACGGCCCCTTTTGGCCTAAGGCTATAAGACGTCGTTTCGGGGTCCAAAAACCACCGTTTCGCACTCCGAAATTGTGATTCTAGCCGACGATCTCCCCCATACCAAGGTTTTCTGGCAGTAGCGACTCCCTCCATTACGCGAATCACTGGCGGATCCCACAAGGAGGAGGGCCTGTCCACAGCGATCGGAAGTTGTGTTCAACTCGTCGCGAGATCTCCACCCCAAGTCGTTGATATGGGTGCTCGAACAACATCACCGATATAGTCACCCCCTCTAGTTTATTCCCACCCCTTCAGCCAAAGAACTGGGCATAACTTTCCGTCGGGCATCAAATCACTTATGTGACCACAATTCGGAATCGGCACTCGAGACGGTCGACAGGGCGCTAGTTTCACGGAATTCCGTTCCGGGGCCAAAATTCCGCCGCAGAGCGTGTGTAATAACCACCGACAACCATACCATTCGATCGGACGCGGATATCTGTTCTCCCGGGGGTCAGAACCGCCCGCGAGGCCCCAATAGGAATCGACCACTTCGACCGGTCGGTAAAAGGTCGGATTAGGAAATTTCCGGTCCGGCACAAAATTCCTCTCCGGGAGCGTGGTCGCGGGCGTTAATTCGATCGCATACGGACACCTCTTCTCTAAAACGGGCATAACTTTCCGCTCGGTTATCGGAATCGCTTATAAGACCACAATTCAGAATCGACACTCAGAGATGCCCGATGACCAATTTTGGCCTATGGCAATAAGACGTCGTTTTCGGGTCCAAAAACCACCGTTTCGCACTCCAAAATTGCGATTCTAGCCGACGATCTCCCGCATTCCAAGGTTTTATGGTAGTCGCGACTCCCTCGATTACGCGAATCGCTGGCGGAGCACACACACGGAGCTGGCCTGTCACGGCGATCGAAAGTCGTGTTCAACTCGTCGCGAGATCTCCACCCCAGGTCGTTGATATGGGTGCTCAAACATCGTCGATATAGTCACCCCCTCTAGTTTATTCCCACCCCTTCAGCCAAAGAACTGGGCATAACTTTCCGCCTGGGCATCAGAATCGCTTATGTGACCACAATTCGGAATCGGCACTCTGAGACGGTCGACAGGGCGCTAGTTTCGCTGAATTCCGTTCTGGGTCCAAAATTCCGCCCCGTAGCGTGTGTTATATATAGTACACCGACAGCCGTACCGTTCAATCGGACGTGGATATCTGTTCGCCCGGGGGTCGGAACTGCCTGCGAGTCCCCTATTCGGAATCGGCACTTCGACCCGGTCGATAAAAGATCGCATTCGGAGATTTCTGATACGGCGTAAAATTCCTCTCCGGGAGCGTGTTCGCCGGCCGTCGATGCGATCGCATACAAACACCTCTTCGCTCAAACGGGGATAACTTTCCACTCGGTTATCGGAATCGCTTATAAGACCACAATTCAGAATCGGCACTCAGAGACGCCGACACCCCCTTATTGTCTAAGGCGATAAGACAACGTCAGGGTCCAAAAAACACCGTTTCGCCCTCTGAAATTGCGATTCTAGCCGACGAACTCCCCCATTCCAACGTTTTCTAGCAGTAGCGACTCCCTCCATTACTCGAATCACTGGCGGAGCCCACACACGGAGCCTTCCTGTCACGGCGATCGGAAGTCATGTTCAACTCGTCGCAAGACCTCCACCCCAAGTCGTTGATATGGCTGCTCGAACATCGCCGATATAGTCACCCCCTCTAGTTTCCCACCCCTTCAGCCAAAGAACTGGGCATAACTTTCCGCCCGGGCATCAGAGAAACGCTTATGTGACCACAATCGGAATCGGCACTCCGAGATGGTCAATAGGGCGCTAGTTTCGCTGAATTCCGTTCTGGGCCGAAATTCCTCCCCGGAGCGTGTGTAGTACACCGACAAGCCGTACCGTTCGATCGGACGCGGATATCTGTTCGCCCGGGGCTCGGAACTGCCCGCGAGGCCCCAATTCGAATCGGCACTTTGACCCAGTGCGAAAAAGGTCGCATTCGGAGATTTCTCGTCTGACGTAAAATTCCTCTCCGGGAGCGTGGTCGCGGGCTTCGATGCGATCGCATACGGACACCTCTTCGCTCAAACAGGGATAACTTTCCGCTCGGTTATCGAAATCACTATAAGACCACAATTCGGAATCGGCACTCAGAGATGCCGATACCGCCTTACTGCCCAAGTTGATAAGACATCGTCTCGGGGTCCAAAACCACCGTTTCGCACTCCGAAATTTTGATTCTAGCCGACGATCTCCCCCATTCCAAGGTTTTCTGGCAGTAGCGATTCCCTCGATTACGCGAATCTCTGGCAGATCTCACACACGGAGCCGGCCTGTCACGGTGATCGGAAGTCGTGTTCAACTCGTCGCGAGATCTCCACCCCAGGTCGTTGATATGGGTGCTCGAACATCGCCGATATAGTCACCCCCTCTAGTTTATTCCCACCCCTTCAGCCAAAGAACTGGGCAAACTTTCCGCCGGGCATCAGAATTACTTATGTGACCACAATTCGGAATCGGCACTCCGAGACGGCGATAAGCGCTAGTTTCGCTGAATTCCATTCCGGGGCCGAAATTCCACCCCGGAGCGTGGTGTATAGTACACCGACAGCCGTACGTTCGATCGGACGTGGATATCTGTCGCCCGGGGGTCGGAACTGCCCGCGAGGCCCCAATTCAGAATCGGCACTTCGACCAGGTCGATAAAAGGTCGCACTCGGAGATTTCTGGTCTGGCGTAAAATTCCTCTCCGGAATCGGCACTCTGAGACGCCCGATGCACCCTTATGGCCCAAGGAGATAAGACATCGTTTCAGGCTCCAAAAACCACCGTTTCGCACTCTGAAATTGTGATTCTATCCGACGATCTCCCCCATTCAAGGGTTTTATGGCAGTAGCGAGCTCCCTCGATTACGCGAATCGCTGGCGGAGCCCACATACAGGGCCGGCCTATCACGGCAATCGGAAGTCGTGTTCAACTCGTCGCGAGATCTCCACCCCAGGTCGTTGATATGGGTGCTCGAACATCGCCGATATAGTCACCCCTCTAGTTTATTCCCACCCCTTCAGCCAAAGAACTGGGCATAACTTTCTGCCCGACATCAGAATCACTTATGTGACCACATTCGGAATCGGCACTCCAAGACGGTCGATAGGGTGCTAGTTTCGCTGAATTCTGTTATGGGCCCAAAATTCCGCCCTGGAGCGTGTGTTATAGTACACCGACAGCCGCCGTACCATTCGATCGGACGCGGATATCTGTTCGCCCGGGGGTCGGAACCGCCTGCGAGGCCCAAATTCAGAATCGGCACTTCGACCCACTCGATAAAAGGTCGCATTCGAAGATTTCTGGTCCGGTGTAAAATTCCTCTCTGGGAGCGTGGTCGTGGGCCGTCGATGCGATCGTATACGGACACCTCTTCGCTCAAAAGGGGATAACTTTCCGCTCGTTATCGGAATCGCTTATAAGACAGCAATTCGGAATCAGCACTCAGAGACGCCCGACACCCCCTTATTACCGACGGTGATAAGACGTCGTTTCAGGGTCTAAAAACCACCATTTCGCCCGCCCCAATTGCGATTCTAGCTGATGATCCCCCCATTCCCAGGTTTTCTGGCAGTAGGGACTCCCTCGATTACGCGAATCGCTAGAGGATCCCACACATGGAGCGGCCTGTCACGGCTTTCGGAAGTCATGTTCAACTCGTCGCGAGATCTCCACCCCAAGTCGTTGATATGGGTGCTCGAACATCGCCGATATAGTCACTCCCTCTAGTTTATTCCCACCACTTCAGCCAAAGAACTTGACATAACTTTCCGCACGGGCATCAGAATCGCTTATGAGACACAATTCGGAATCGACACACCGAGATGGTCGATAGGGCGCTAGTTTCGCTGAATTCCTTCTCGGGCTGAAATTCCGCCCCGGAACGTGTGTTAGTACACCGACAACCGTACCGTTCGATCGGACGCAGAATATTATTCGCCCGGGGCTCGGAACTGCCCGCGAGGCCCCAATTTGGAATCGGCACTTTGACCAGATCGCTAAAAGGTCGCATTCGAGATTTCTGGTCTGGAGTAAAATTCCTCTACGGGAGCGTGGTCGCGGGCCGTCGATGGGATCGCATACGGACACCTCTTCACTCAAACAGGGATAACTTTCCGCTCGGTTATCGAAATCACTTATAAGACCACAATTCGGAATCGGCACTCAGAGACGCCGATGCCGCCTTACTGCCCAAGTTAATAAGATGTCGTCTCGGGGTCCAAAAACCACCGTTTCGCACTCCGAAATTGTGATTCTAGGTGACGATCTCCCTCATTCCAAGTTTTCTTGCAGTAGCGACTCCCTCGATTACGCGAATGGCTGGCGGATCCCACACACGGAGCCGGCCTGTCATGGCGATCGGAAGTCGTGTTCAACTCGTCGCGAGATCTCCACCCCAGGCCGTTGATATAGGTGCTCGAACATCGGCGATATAGTCACCCCCTCTAGTTTATTCCCACCCCTTTAGCCAAAGAACTGGGCATAACTTTCCGCCGGGGCAACAGAATCGCTTATGTGACCACAATTCGGAATCGGCACTCTGAGACGTTCGACAGGGCGCTAGTTTTGCGGAATTCCGTTCCGGGGCAGAAAGTACATCGACAGCCGTACCATTCGATCGGACGGGGATATCTGTTCTCTCGGGGGTCGGAACCTCCGGCGAGGCCCCAATTCAGAATCGGCACTTCGACCCGGTCGCTAAAAGGTCGCATTCGGAGATTTCTGATCTGGCGTAAAATTCCTCTCCGGGAGCGTGGTCGCGGGCAGTCGATGCGATCGCATACGAACACCTCTTCTCTCAAACGGGCATAACTTTCTGCTCGGTTTTCGGAATCACTTATAAGACCACAATTCGCAATCGGCACTCAGAGACACCCGACAGCCCCTTTTGGCCTAAGGCGATAAAACGTCGTTTCGGGGTCCAAAAACCACCGTTTCGCACTCTGAAATTGCGATTCTATCCGACGATCTCCCCCATTCCAAGGTTTTATGGCAGTAGCGACTCCTCGATTACGCAAATCGCTGGCGGAGCCCACACACAGGGCCGGCCTGTCACGAAAATTGGAAGTTGTGTTCAATGCGTCGCGAAATCTCCACCCCAGGTCGTTGATATGGGTGCTCGAACATTGCCGATATAGTCACCCCTAGTTTTTATTCCCACCTTTTCAGCCAAAACTGGGCATAACTTTCTGCCCGGGCATCAGAATCACTTATGTGACTACAATTCGGAATCGGCACTCCGAGACGGTCGACAGGGCGCTAGTTTCACTGAATTCCGTTATGGGGCCGAAATTCCGCCCTGGAGCGTGTGTTTACACCGACAGCCGTAACATTCGATCGGACGGGGATATCTGTTCGCCCGGGGGTCGGAACCGCCCGCGAGGCCCCAATTCAGAATTGGCACTTCGACCCGGTCGATAAAAGGTCGCATTCGGAGATTTTTGGTCCGGCGTAAAATTCTTCTCTGGGAGCGTGGTCGCGGGCCGTCGATGCGATCGCATACGGACACCTCTTCGCTCTAACGGGGATAACTTCCGCTCGTTATCGAAATCACTTATAAGACCACAATTTGGAATCGGCACTCAGAGACGCCCGATTCCGCCTTACTGCACAAGGCGTTCAGACGTCATTTCAGGGTCCAAAAACCATCGTTTCACACTCTGAAATTGTGATTCTACCCGACGATCTCCCCCATTCCAAGGTTTTATGGCAGTAGCGACTCCCTCGATTATGCGAATCGCTGGCGGAGCCCACACACAGAGCCGGCCTGTCACAGCGATCGGAGGTCGTGTTCAACTCGTCGCGAGATCTCCACCCCAGGTCGTTGATATGGGTGCTCGAACATCGCCGATATAGTCACCCCTCTAGTTTACCACCCCTTCATCTAAAGAACTGGGCATAACTTTCTGCCCGGGCATCAGAATCGCTTATGTGACCACAATTCGGAATCGACACTCCGAGACGGTCGACAGGGCGCTAGTTTCGCTGAATTCCATTCTGGGGCCGAAATTTCGCCCCGGAGCGTGTGTTATAGTACACCGACATCCGTACCATTCGATCGGACGCGGATATCTGTTCACCCGGGGGTCGGAACCGCCCGCGAGTGCGTGGTCGCGAGCCGTTGATGCGATCGCATACGGACACCTCTTCGTTCAAACTGGGATAACTTTCCGCTCGGTTATCGGAATCGCTTATAAGACCACAATTCGGAATAAGCACTCAGAGACGCATGACGCCCCCCTTATCGCCTAAGGCGATAAGACATCGTTTCAGGGTCAAAAACCATCGTTTCGTCCTCCGAAATTGTGATTCTATCCGATGATCTCCCCTATTCCAAGGTTTTCTGGCAGTAGCGACTCCCTCAATTACACGAATCGCTGGCGGATCCTACACACGGAGTCGTCCTGTCACGGCGATCGGAGGTCGTGTTCAACTCGTCGCGAGATCTCCACCCCAAGTCGTTGATATGGGTGCTCGAACATCATCGCCGATATAGTCACCCCTCTAGTTTATTCCCACCCCTTCAGCCAAAGAACTGGGCATAACTTTCCGTCCGGGCATCAAAATCGCTTATGTGACCACAATTTAGAATCGGCACTCCGAGATGGTCGATAGGGCACAAGTTTCGCTGAATTCCGTTCTGGGGCCGAAATTCCACCCCGGAGCGTGTGTATACACCGACAGCCGTACCGTTCGATCGGACGCGGATATTTGTTCACCCGGGCTCGGAACTGCCCGCGAGGCCCCAATTCGGAATCGACACTTCGACCCGGTCGCTAAAAGGCCGCATTCGGAGATTTCTGGTCTGGCGTAAAATTCCTCTCCGAGAGCGTGGTCGTGGGCCGTCGATGCGATCGCATACGGACACCTCTTCGCTCAAAGGGGATAACTTTCCGCTTGGTTATCGAGATCACTTACAAGACCACCATTCGGATCCGGCACCCAGAGATGCCCAATGCCGCCTTACTGCCCAAGGTGATAAGACGTCATTTCGAGGTCTAAAAACCACCGTTTCGCACTCCGAAATTGTGATTCTAGCCGACGATCTCCCCCATTCCAAGGTTTTTGGTAGTAGCGACTCCCTCGATTACGCGAATGGATGGCGGATCCCACACACGGAGCCGGCCTGTCATGGCGATCGGAAGTCGTGTTCAACTCGTCGCGAGATCTCCACCCAGGCCGTTGATATAGGTGCTCGAACATCGCCGATATAGTCACCCCTCTAGTTTATTCCCACCCCTTTAGCCAAAGAAATGGGCATAACTTTCCGCTCGGGCATCAGAATCGCTTATGTGACCACAATTCGGAATCGGCACTCCGAGACGGTCGACAGGGCCCTAGTTTTGCGGAATTCCGTTTTGGGGCCGAAATTCCGCCCCGGAGCGTGTGTTATAATGCACCGACATCCGTACCATTCAATCGGACGTGGATATCTGTTCGCCCGGGGGTCGAAACTGCCGGCGAGGCCACAATTCAGAATCGGCACTTCGACCCAGTCGATAAAAGGTCGCATTCGGTGATTTTCGGACCGGCGTAAAATTCCTCTCCGGGAGCGTGGTCGCGGGCCGTCGATGCGATCGCATACGGACACCTCTTCGCTCAAACGGGGATAACTTTCCGCTCGGTTATCGAAATCGTTATAAGACCACAATTCGGAATCGGCACTCAGAGACGCCCGATGCCGCCTTACTGCCCAGGCGATAAGACGTCATTTCGGGGTCCAAAAATGACCATTTCGCCCTCTGAAATTGTGATTCTAGCCGATGATCTCCCCCATTCCAAGGTTTTCTGGCTGTAGCGACTACCTCGATTATGCGAATCGCTGGCAGATCCCACAAACGGAGCCTGCCTGTCATGGTGATCGAAAGTCGTGATCAACTCGTCGCGAGATCTCCACCCCAGGTCGTTGATATGGGTGCTCGAACATCACCGATATAGTCACCCCCTCTAGTTTATTCTCACCCCTTCAGCCAAAGAACTGGGCATAACTTTCTGATCGGGCAGCAGAATCGCTTATGTGACCACAATTCGGAATCGGCACTCCGAGACGGTCGACAGGGCGGTAGTTTCACGGAATTCCGTTCCGGGGCCGAAATTCCGCGCCGGAGCGTGTGTTTAGTACACGATAGCCGTACCGTTCGATCGGACGAAGATATCTTTTCGCCCGGGGGTCGAACCACCCGCGAGGCCCTAATTCAGAATCAGCACTTCGACTCCGGTCGCTAAAAGGTTGCATTCGGAGATTTCTGATCTGGCGTAAAATTCCTCTCCGTGAGCGTGGTCGCGGGCCGTCGATGCGATCGCATACGGACACCTCTTCGCTCAAATGGGCATAACTTTTCTTTCGGTCGTTATCGGAATCGCTTATAAGACCACAATTTGGAATCGGCACTCTGAGACGCCGACGCCCCCTTATGGCCTAAAGGCGATAAGACGTCATTTTGGGGTCCAAAAACCACCATTTCTCACACCGAAATTGTGATTCTAGCCGACGATCTCCCCCATTCCAAGTTTTATGACAGTAGCGACTCCCTCGATTATGAGAATCGCTAGCGGAGCCCACACACAGAGCCGTCCTGTCACGGCAATCGAAGTCGTGTTCAACTCGTTGCGAGATCTCCACCCCAGGTCGTTGATATGTGTGCTCGAACATTGCCGATATATTCACCCCTCTAGTTTATTCCAACCCCTTCAGCCAAAGAACCGGGCATAACTTTCTGCTCGGGCATCAGAATCACTTATGTGACCAAAATTCAGAATCGGCACTCCGAGACGGTCGACAGGGTGCCAGTTTCACAGAATTCCGTTCTGGAGACGAAATTCCACCCCGGAGCGTGTGTTATAGTACACCGACAGCCGTACCATTCGATCGGACGCGGATATCTGTTCGCCCGGGGGTCGGAACCGCCCGCGAGGCCCCAATTCAGAATCGGCACTTCGACCCGGTCGATAAAAGGTCGCATTCGGAGATTTCTGGTCCGGCAAAAAATTCCTCTCTGGGAGCGTGGTCGCGGGCCGTCGATGCGATCGCATACGGACACCTCTTCGCTAAAACGGGGATAACTTTCCGCTCGGTTATCGGAATCGCTTATAAGACCACAATTCGGAATCGGCACTCAAAGACGCTCGATGCCTACCTAAGGCGATATGTCGTCGTTTCAGGGTCCAAAAAACCGGCGTTTTGCCCTCCGAAATTGCGATTCTAGCCGATGATCTCCCCCATTCCAAGGTTTTCTGGCAGTAGCGACTCCCTCGATTACACGAATCGCTGGTGGATCCCACACACGGAGCCGGTCTGTCACGGCAATCGGAAGTCGTGTTCAGCTCGTCGCGGGATCTCCACCCCAAGTCATTGATATGGGTGCTCGAACATCGCCGATATAGTCACCCTCTCTAGTTTATTCCCACCCCTTCAGCCAAAGAACTGGGCATAACTTTCCGCCCGGGCATCAGATTCGCTTATGGGATCACAATTCAGATCGGCACTCCGAGACGGTCGATAGGGCACTAGTTTCGCTGAATTCCGTTCTGGGGCCGAAATTCTGCCCCGGAGTGTGTGTATAGTACACCGACAGCTGTACCGTTCGATCGGACGTGGATATCTATTCGCCCGGGGCTCGGAACTGCCCGCGAGGCCCCAATTCGGAATCGGCACTACGACCCGGTCGCTAAAAGGTCGCATTCGGAGATTTTTAGCCTGGCGTAAAATTCCTCTCCGTGAGCGTGGTCGCGGGCCGTCGATGCGATCGCATACGGACACCTCTTCGCTCAAACGCGGATAACATTCTGCTCGGTTATCGAAATCACTTATAAAACCACAATTCGGAATCGGCACTCAGAGACGCCCGACGCCGCCTTAGTGCCCAAGGCGATAAGACGTCATTTCGAGGTCCAAAAACCACCGTTTCGCACTCCAAAATTGTGATTCTAGCCGACGATCTCCCCCATTCCAAGGTTTTATGGCAGTAGCGACTCCCTCGATTACGCGAATCGCTGGCGAAGCCCACACACAGAACCGGCCTGTCACGGGGATCGGAAGTCGTGTTCAACTCATCGCGAGATCTCCACCCTAGGTCGTTGATATGGGTGCTCGAACATCGCCGATATAGTCACCCCCTAGTTTATTCCCACCCCATCAGCCAAAGAACTGAGCATAACCTTCTGCCCGGGCATCAGAATCGCTTATGTGACCACAATTCGGAATTGACACTCCAAGACGGTCGACAGGGCGCTAGTTTCGCTGAATTCCATTCTGGGGCCGAAATTCCTCCCCGGAGCGTGTGTTATATAGTACACCGACATCCGTACCATTCGATCGGACGTGGATATCTATTCGCCCGGGGGTGAGAACCGCCTGCGAGACCCCAATTCGGAATCGGCACTTCGACCCGGTCGATAAAAGGTCGCATTCGGAGATTTCCGGTCCGGCACAAAATTCCTTTCCGAGTGCGTGGTCGCGGGCCGTTGATGCGATCGCATACGGACACCTCTTCCCTCAAACTGGGATAACTTTCCGCTCGGTTATCGGAATCGCTTATAAGACCACAATTCGGAATAGGCACTCAGGGACAACTGACGCCCCCTTATTGCCTAGGGTGATAAGACATCATTTCAGGGTCCAAAACCATCGTTTCGCCCTCCGAAATTGCGATTCTAGCCAATGATCTCCCCCATTCCAAGGTTTTCTGGCAGTAGCGACTCCCTCGATTACGCGAGTCGCTGGCGGATCCCACACACGGAGCCGGCCTGTAACGGAGATCGGAGGTCATGTTCACTCTTCGCGAGATCTCCACCCCAAGTCGTTGATATGGGTGCTCGAACATCGCCGATATAGTCACCCCCTCTAGTTTATTCCCACCCCTTTAGCAAAGAACTGGGCATAACTTTCCGCCGGGCATCAAAATCGCTTATGTGACCACAATTTGGAATCGGCACTTCGAGATGGTCGATAGGGCGCTAGTTTCGCTGAATTCCGTTCTGGGGCCGAAATTCCACCCCGGAGCGTGTGTTATAATACACCGACAGCCGTACCGTTCGATCGGACGCGGATATCTATTCACCCGGGACTCAGACTGCCCGCGAGGCCCCAATTCGGAATCGACACTTCGACCCGGTGGCTAAAAGGCCGCATTCGGAGATTTCTGGTCTGGCGTAAAATTCCTCTCCGAGAGCGTGGTCGAGGGCCGTCGATGCGATCGCATACGGACACCTCTTCGCTCAAACGGGGATAACTTTCTGCTCGGTTATCGAGATCACTTACAAGACCACAATTCGGAATCGACACTCAGAGATGCCCGACGCCGCCTTACTGCCCAAGGTGATAAGACTCGTTTCGGGGTCCAAAAACCACCGTTTCGCACTCCGAAATTGTGATTCTAGCCGACGATCTCCCCCATTCCAAGGTTTTCTGGCAGTAGCGACTCCCTCGATTACGCGAATCGCTGGCAGATCCCACACACGGAGCCGGCCTGTCACGGTGATCAAGACGTGTTCAACTCGTCGCGAGATCTCCACCCGAGGTCGTTGATATGGGTGCTCGAACATCACCGATATAGTCCCCCCTCTAGTTTATTCCCACCCCTTCAGCCAAGAGACTGGGCATAACTTTCTGCCCGGGCATCAGAATCGCTTATGTGACCACAATTCAGAATCGGCACTCAACGTCGACAGCGCGCTAGTTTTGCGGAAAACCGTTCCGGGGCCGAAATTCCGCGCCGGAGCGTGTGTTATAGTACACACCGACAGCCGTACCATTCGATCGGACGCGGATATCTGTTCGCCCGAGGTCGGAACCACCCCGAGGCCTAATTCGGATCAGCACTTCGACTCGGTCGCTAAAAGGTCGCATTCGGAGATTTCTGATCTGGCGTAAAATTCCTCTCCAGGAGCGTGGTCGCGGGCCGTCGATGCGATCGCATACGGACACCTCTTCGCTCAAATGGGCATAACTTTCCGGTCGGTTATCGGAATCGCTTATAAGACCACAATTAGAATCGGCACTCTGAGACGCTCGACGACTCGTTATGGCCTAAGGCGATAAGACGTCGTTTTGGGTCTAAACCCCATTTCGCACACCGAAATTGTGATTCTGCCGACGATCTCCCCCATTCCTAGGTTTTATGGCAGTAGCGACTCCCTCGATTATGAGAATCGCTGGCGGAGCCCACACACAGAGCCGGCCTGTCACGGCGATCGGAAGTCGTGTTCAACTCGTTGCGAAATCTCCACCCCAAGTCGTTGATATGTGTGCTCGAACATTGCCGATATAGTCACCCCTCTAGTTTATTCCCACCCCTTCAGCCAAAGAACCGGGCATAACTTTCTTCTCGTGCATCAGAATCGCTTATGTGACCACAATTCGGAATCGGCACTCCGAGACGGTCGACAGGGCGCTAATTTCGCTGAATTCCGTTCTGGGGCCGAAATTCCGCCCCGGAGTGTGTGTTATAGTACACCGACAGCCGTACCATTCGATCGGACGCGGATATCTGTTCGTCCCCGGGGGTTGAACAGCCCGCGAGGCCCCAATTCAAAATCGGCACTTTGACCCGGTCGAGAAAAGGTCGCATTCGGAGATTTCTGGTACGGCAAAAAATTCCTCTCTGAGCGTCGTCGCGGGCCGTCGATGCGATCGCATACGGACACCTCTTCGCTCAAACGGGGATAACTTTCCGCTCGGCTATCGGAATCGCTTATAAGACCACAATTCGGATTCAGCACTCAGAGACGCTCGATGCCTACCTAAGGCGATAAGCCGTCGTTTCAGGGTCGAAAAACCTCCGTTTCGCCCTCCGAAATTGCGATTCTAGCCGATGATCTCCCCCATTCCAGGTTTTCTGGCAGTAGCGACTCCCTCGATTACACGAATCGCTGGCGGATCCCATACCGACGAGCCGGCCTGTCACGGCGATCGGAAGTCATGTTCAACTCGTCGCGAGATCTCCACCCCAAGTCATTGATATGGTGCTCGACATCGCCGATATAGTCACCCCCCTCTATTATTCCCACCCCTTCAGCCAAAGAACTGGGCATAACTTTCCGCCCGGGCATCAGATTCGCTTATGTGACCACAATTCGGAATCGGCACTCCGAGACGGTCGATAGGGCACTAGTTTCTCTAAATTCCGTTCTGGGGCCGACATTCCGCTCCAGAGCGTGTGTTATATAGTACACCGACAGCTGTACCGTTCGATCGGACGTGGATATCTGTTCGTCCGGGGCTCGCAACTTCCGCGAGGCCCCTATTCGGAATCGGCACTTCGACCCGGTCGCTAAAAGGTCGCATTCGGAGATTTTTAGCCTGGCGTAAAATTCCTCTCCGGAGCGTGGTCGCGGGCCGTCGATGCGATCGCATACGGACACCTCTTCGCTCAACGCCGATAACGTTCCGCTCGGTTATCGAAATCACTTATAAGACCACAATTCAGAATCGGCACTCAGAGACGCCCGACGCTGCCTTACTGCCCAGGCGATAAGATGTCGTTTCGGGGTCCAAAAACCACCGTTTCGCACTCCGAAATTGTGATTCTAGCCGCGATCTCCCCCATTCTAAGTTTTCTGGCAGTAGTGACTCCCTCGATTACGCGATCGCTTGCGGATACCATACACGGATCCGGCCTGTCATGCGATCGGAAGTCGTGTTCAACTCATCACGAGATCTCCCCCCCAGGTCGTTGATATGGGTGCTCGAACATCGCCGATATAGTCACCCCTCTAGTTTATTCCCACCCCTTCAGCCAAAGAACTGGGCATAACTTTCCGCCGGCATCAGAATCGCATATGTGACCACAATTCGGAATCGGCACTCCGAGACGGTCGACAGGGTGCTAGTTTCGTGGAATTCCGTTCCGGGGCCAAAATTCCACCCCGAGCCTGTGTTATAATACACCGACATCTGTACCATTCGATCGGACACGGATATCTGTTCGCCCGGGGGTCGAACCGCCGCGAGGCCCCAATTCAGAATTGGCACTTCGACCCGGTCAATAAAACGTCGCATTCGGAGATTTCCGGTTTGGCGTAAAATTCCTCTCCGGGATCGTGGTCGCGGGCCGTCGATGCGATCGCATACGGACACCTCTTCGCTCAAACGGGGATAACTTTCTGCTCGGTTATCGAAATCGCTTATAAGACCACAATTCGGAATCGGTACTCAGCGATGCCCGTCGTCGCCTACTACTGCCCAAGGCGATATGACATCATTTCGTGGTCCAAAAACCACCATTTCGCACTCTGAAATTGTGATTCTAGCCGCGACCTCCCCCATTCCAAGGTTTTCTGGAAGTAGCGACTCCCTCGATTATGCGAATCGCTGGAGGATCCAACACACGGAGCCAGCCTGTCATGGCGATCGAAGTCGTGTTCAACTCATCACGAGATCTCCCCCCCAGGTCGTTGATATGGGTGCTCGAACATCGCCGATATAGTCACCCCTCTAGTTTATTCCCACCCCTTCAGCCAAGAACTGGGCATACTTTCCGCCGGGCATCAGAATCGCATATGTGACCACAATTCGGAATCGGCACTCCGAGACGGTCGACAGGTGCTAGTTTCGTGGAATTCCGTTCGGGCCAAAATTCCACCCCCCGAGCCTGTGTTATATACACCGACATCTGTACCATTCGATCGACACGGATATCTGTTCGCCCGGGGGTCGGAACCGCCGCGAGCCCCAATTCAGAATTGGCACTTCGACCCGGTCAATAAAACGTCGCATTCGGAGATTTCCGGTTTGGCGTATTCCTCTCGGGATCGTGATCGTGGTCGCGGGCCGTCGATGCGATCGCATACGGACACCTCTTCGCTCAAACGGGGATAACTTTCTGCTCGGTTATCGAAATCGCTTATAAGACCACAATTCGGAATCGGTACTCAGCGATGCCCGTCGTCGCCTTACTGCCAAGCGATATGACATCATTTCGTGGTCCAAAAACCACCATTTCGCACTCTGAAATTGTGATTCTAGCCGACGACCTCCCCCATTCCAAGTTTTCTGGAAGTAGCGACTCCCTCGATTATGCGAATCGCTGGAGATCCAACACACGAGCCAGCCTGTCATGGCGATCGGAAGTCGTGTTCACTCGTCGTGAGATCTCCAACCCAGGTCGTTGATATGGGTGCTCGAACATTGCCGATATAGTCACCCCCTCTAGTTTATTCCCACCCCTTCTGCCAAAGAATTGGGTATAACTTTCCGCCCGGCATCAGAATCGCTTATGTGACCACATTCGGAATCGGCACTCCGAGACGGTCGACACGACACTAGTTTCGCGGAATTCTGTTCTGGGGCCGAAATTCCGCCCCGGAGTGTGGTTATAGTACACCGACAGCCGTACCATTCGATCGGACACGGATATTTGTTTGCCCGTGGGTCGGAACCGCCCGTGAGGCCCCAATTTAGAATCGGCACTCGACCCGGTCGATAAAAGGTCGCATTCGGAGATTTACAGTCTAGCGTAAAATTCCTCTCCGGGAGTGTGGTCGCGGGCCGTCGATGCGATGGCATACGGACACCTCTTCGCTCAAACGGGGATACTTTCCGCTCGATTATCGAAATCGCTTATAAGACCACAATTCGGAATCGGCACTCAGAGACGCCCGATGCCTCCTTATTTCCTAAGGCGATAAGACGTCGTTTCGGGGTCCAAAACCGCCGTTTCGCACTCTGAAATTGCGATTCTAGCCGACGATCTCCCCCATTCCAAGGGTTTATGGCAGTAGCGACTCCCTCGATTACGCGAATCGCTGGCGGAGCCCATACACAGAGCCAGCCTGTCACGGCGATCGGAAGTCATGTTCAACAAGTCGCGAGATCTCGACCCCAAGTCGTTGATATGGGTGCTCGAACATCGCCGATATAGTCACCCCCTCTAGTTTATTCCCACCCCTTCAGCCAAAGAACTGGCATAACCTTTCTGCGCGGGCATCAGAATCGCTTATGTGACCACAATTCAGAATCGGCACTCCGAGATGGTCGACAAGGTGCTAGCTTCGCTGAATTCTGTTCTGGGGCTGAAATTCCGCCCGGAGTGTGGTTATACACCGACAGCCGTACCCTCGATCGACACGGATATTTGTTTGCCCGGGGTCGAACCCGCCCTGAGGCCCCAATTTAGAATCGGCACTTCGTCGCCCGGTCGATAAAAGTCGCATTCGGAGATTTACAGTCTAGCGTAAAATTCCTCTCCGGGAGTGTGGTCGCGGGCCGTCGATGCGATGGCATACGGACACCTCTTCGCTCAAACGGGGATAACTTTCCGCTCGATTATCGAAATCGCTTATAAGACCACAATTCGAATCGGCACTCAGAGACCCCGATGCCTCCTTATTTCCTAAGGCGATAAGACGTCGTTTCGGGGTCCAAAACCGCCGTTTCGCACTCTGAATTGCGATTCTAGCCGACGATCTCCCCCATTCCAAGGGTTTATGGCAGTAGCGACTCCCTCGATTACGCGAATCGCTGGCGGAGCCCATACACCAGAGCCAGCCTGTCACGGCGATCGGAAGTCATGTTCAACAAGTCGCGAGATCTCGACCCCAAGTCGTTGATATGGGTGCTCGAACATCGCCGATATAGTCACCCCCTCTAGTTTATTCCCACCCCTTCAGCCAAAGAACTGGGCATAACTTTCTGCGCGGGCATCAGAATCGCTTATGTGACCACAATTCAGAATCGGCACTCCGAGATGGTCGACAAGGTGCTAGCTTCGCTGAATTCTGTTCTGGGGCTGAAATTCCGCCCCGAGCATGTGTTATAGTACACCGACAGCCTTACCGTTCGATCGGACGTGGATATCTATTCGCCCGGGGTCGGAACCGCCCGCGAGGCCCCAATTTAGAATCGGCACTTCGACCGGTCGATAAAAGGTCGCATTCGGAGATTTCCGGTTCAGCGTAAAATTCCTCTCCGGGAGCGTGGTCGCGGGCCGTCGATGCGATCGCATACGGAAACCTCTTCGCTCAAACGGGGATAACTTTCCGCTCGGTTATTAATCGCTTATAGACCACAATTCAGAATCAGCACTCAGAGACGCCCGACGCTCCCTTATAGCCTAAGGTGATAAGACGTCGTTTCGGGGTCCAAAAACCACCGTTTCGCCCTCCAAAATTGCGATTCTAGTCGATGATCTCTCCCATTCTAAGGTTTTTTGGCAGTAGCGACTCCCTCGATTACGCGTATCGCTAGCGGATCCCACAAAACAGAGCCGGCCTGTCATGGCGATCGGAATTTGTGTTCAACTCGTCGTGAGATCTCCACCCCAAGTCATTGATATGGGTGCTCGAACATCGCCGATATAGTCACCCCCTCTAGTTTATTCCCACCCCTACAGCCAAAGAATTGGGCATAACTTTCCACCCGGGCATCAGAATCGCTTATGTGACCATAATTCGGAATCGGCACTCCGAGACGGTCGACAGGGCGCTACTTTCACTGAATTCCGTTCTGGGGCCAAAATTCTGCCCCAGAGCGTATGTTATAGTACACCGACAGCCGTACCATTCGATCGGACGCGGATATCTGTTCGCCGGGGCTCGGAACCGCCTGCGAGGCCCCAATTCGGAATCGGCACTTCGACCCGGTCGCTAAAAGGTCGCATTCGGAGATTGCTGGTCTGGCGTAAAATTTCTCTGCGGGAGCGTGGTCGCGGGCCGTCGATGCGATAGCATACGGACACCTCTTCGCTCAAACGGGATAACATTCCGTTCGGTTATCGAAATCGCTTATAAGACCACAATTCGGAATCGGCACTCAGAGACGCCCGACGCCGCCTTACTGCCCAAGGCGATAAGACGTCGTTACGGGGTCCAAAAACCACCGTTTCACACTCCGAAATTGCGATTCTAACCGACGATCTCGTCCATTCCAAGGTTTTCTGGCAGTAGCGACTCCCTCGATTACGCGAATCGCTGGCGGATCCCACACACGGAGCCGACCTATCATGGGGATCGGAAGGCGTGTTCAACTCGTCGCGAGATCTCCACCCTAGGTCGTTGATATGGGTGCTCGAACATCGCCGATATAGTCACCATCTCTAGTTTATTCCCACCCCTTCAGCCAAAGAACTGGGCATAACTTTCCGCCCGGTCATCAGAATCGCTTATGTGACCATAATTCGGAATCGACACTCCGAGACGGTCGACAGGGCGCTAGTTTCGTAGAATCCGTTCCGGGGCCGAAATTCCGCCCTGGAGCGTGTGTTATGGTACACCAACAGCCGTACCGTTCGATCGAACGCGGATATCTGTTCGCCCAGGGGTCGGAACCGCCCGCGAGACCCCAATTCAGAATCGGCACTTTGACCCAGTCGATAAAAGGTAGCATTCTGAGATTTCCGATCCGACGTAAATTTCCTCTCCGGGAGCGTGGTCGCGGGTCGTCGATGCGATCGCATACGGACACCTCTTTGCTCAAACGAGGATAACTTTCTGCTCGGTTATCGGAATCGCTTATAAGACCACAATTTGGAATCGGCACTCAGAGACGCCCGATGCACCCTTATCGCCAAAGCGATAAGACATCGTTTCGGGGTCCAAAAACCCCCGTTTTGCCCTCTGAAATTACGATTCTAGCCGACGATCTCCCCCATTCCAAGGTTTTCTGGCAGTAGCGACTCCCTCGATTACGTAATCACTGGCGGATCCCACACACGGAGCCGGCCTGTCACGGCGATCGGAAGTCGTGTTCAACTCGTCGTGAGATCTCCACCCCAAGTCGTTGATATGGGTGCTCGAACATCGCCGATATAGTCACCCCCTCTAGTTTATTCCTACCCTTTCAGCCAAAGAATTGGGCATAACTTTCCACCCGGGCATCAGAATTGCTTATGTGACTACAATTCGGAATCGGCACTCCAAGACGGTCGACAGGGCGCTAGTTTCGCTGAATTCTGTTCTAGGGCCAAAATTCCGTCCGGAGCGTGTGTTATAGTACACCGACAGCCGTACCGTTCAATCGGACGCGGATATATGTTCGCCGGGGCTCGGACCCGCCCGCGAGGCCCCAATTCAGAATCGGCACTTCGACCCGGTCGCTAAAAGGTCGCATTCTGGGATTTCTGGTCTAGCGTAAAATTCCTCTCCGGGAGCGTGTCGCGGGCCATCGATGCGATCGCATACGGACACCTCTTCGCTCAAACGTGGATAACTTTCCGCTCGGTTATCGAAATCGCTTATAAGACCACAATTCGGAATTGGCACTCAGAGACGCCCGACGTTGCCATACTATCCAAGGTGATAAGACGTCGTTTCGAGGTCCAAAAACCCCCATTTTGTCCTCTGAAATTGCGATTCTAGCCGACGATCTCCCCCATTCCAAGGTTTTCTGGCAGTAGCGACTCCCTCGATTACGTGAATCGCTGGCGGATCCCACACCCGGAGCCGGCCTATCACGGCGATCCGAAGTCGTGTTCAACTCGTCGCGAGATCTCCACCCCAAGTCGTTGATATGGGTGCTCGAACATCGCCGATATAGTCCCCCCTCTAGTTTATTCCCACCCCTTCAGCCAAAGAACTGGGCATAACATTCCGCCCGGCATCAGAATCGCTTATGTGACCATAAGTCGGAATCGGCACTCCGAGATGGTCGACAGGGCGCTAGTTTCACAGAATTTCGTTCCGGGTCCGAAATTCCACCTCGGAGGGTGTGTTATAGTACACCGACAGCTGTACCGTTCGATCGAACGCGGATATTTGTTCGCCCGGGGGTCGGAACCGCCCTGAGGCCCCAATTCAGAATCGGCACTTCGACCCGGTCGATAAAAGGTCACATTCGGAGATTTTCGGTCCGACGTAAAATTCCTCTCTGGGAGTGTGGTCGCTGGCCGTCGATGCGATCGCATACGGACACCTCATCGCTCAAACGGGGATAACATTCCGGTCAGTTATCAAAATTGCTTATAAGACCGCAATTGGGAATCGGCACTTAGGGACGCCCGACGTCGCCTTACTGCCCAAGGCGATAAGTATTTGTTTCGGGGTCCAAAAACCACTGTTTCGCCCTCTGAATTTGTGATTCTAGCTGACGATCTCCCCCATTACAAGGTTTTCTGGCAGTAGCGACTCCCTCGATTACACGAATCACTGGCGGATCCCACACACGGAGCCGGCCTGTCAAGGTGATCGGAATTCGTGTTCAACTCGTCGTGAGATCTCTACCCCAGATAATTGATATGGGTGCTCGAACATCGCCGATATAGTCCCCCCTCTAGTTTATTCCCACCCCTTCAGCCAAGAACTGGGCATAACTTTTCGCCTGGGCATCAGAATCGCTTATGTCACCACAATTCGGAATCGGCACTCCGAGAAGGTCGACAGGGCGCTAGTTTCGCTGAATTCCGTTCTGGGGCCGAAATTCCACCCCGGAGCATGTGTTATAGTACACCGACAGCCGTACCGTTCGATCGACGCGGATATCTGTTCGACCGGGGCTCGGAACCTGCTAGTTATGGGTGTCCTCAAGCCAATCATAACTTGTACAATCTTGTTCTTTGATAATAATAATAAGGCTTTTATATTCATTATGTGTAATTCGTTTATCGTTTCATTATGAAGTCCATGAATATACACAATGGATATTAATTATAATGAGATCATAACAATGAGATTAATATCCTTTAAACGTATATTCTTAATTGTTCCTAGTCGGAGGATATTCGAGAAGGACATCGGATATCCGGTTAGACTAGTACAGGTTGCACCTGCTCATATGATGAGGTGACTAGTCTCATAGTCACTTGTGTGGAGACACTAAGGTGAATCTGTAGGTGCTCATTGGAGATGAGTTCACTGAACTGATCCGTTATGAATCGCTGGATGGTAATGTTACCTAACTGTCAACCAGCTAGATTCATTGTCACAGTGGCGTGATTAGTCCTTAGACTTGAGACACTAAGGACACCTTGTCGGGGACTTCTAGATTTTGACCTTGACTTATAGATCTCTAGCCATGGGGTCTTAATCAGTTAAGTGTTCGGATCTAGCGGAATACCTTCGAAGGTGATTGTGTGGTCAACATGGGATCGCTCGCTCTCGGTAATAAGAGAGTGAATGCTCTAGGGAAAGATGCCTGATAGTCCCTGGCCAGGGCAAGACTACTTATCAGAAAAGGAGTTTTCTGATATTGTTATGCGGCATCTAAACCAAGTGAGTGCACATATTAGGGTTGATAGTTGACCATACCCTAAGTGCACTCGGGAGCATTGTACGAGCGAAGGATTATAGTCACGTGGTAATGATGACAGAAAAAGGTTCCTTGATGGGTTGCTGAACCCAATGCTTTCCAGGATCAAGTGGTGTTGCTTGGCACCCAACTTGATTGGAAGCCTAGTCAATTATCGTGAGACGATAATTGATTGTGTAATTAATATATGAGATATTATTAATTACAGTAAGTCAATAAAGAGTTATTGGGCTTAATGGGCTGAAAACTGAACTTGCACTTGGGCCTAGAGGGTTACACGCAATAGAGTTCCGAGCAGACTGGGCAGGATGGCATTATAGACAATAACTGGTTTTGTGAAAAAACGCAGTGTCTATAAATATTAGCGGAGAGTCAAACCCTGGGCCAAGCTCCAGGCTCTCTCCGTGGCTGCCACCTCCTCTCTCTCTCCCTGGGCGCCCCCACCTTCTCTCTCTCCTCTCTCTGGCACATGGTGGAGTTGAGATCCAGGAGACGCGTGGAGACCGAGGAGATCCCGTCTGCGTCCGGAGCTCGCGTGGATACGTCTAGAGGCCGGACACCTGAACGGCTTGAAGCACCAGCGCCTCCAGCTCTACCTCCTCCCCCGATTCAGGAGTTTCGCAACCCCGCAAAGGTAAAGATCGGATCTTCCTTCGTGCGGGTTCTCCGTTTTTGTTCGATTCCGACCGCCGGCAACGATATCTACTGGAGGGAATCGCGTTTCCGCTGCGCTCTGATCGATTCCTTACAGTGGTATCAGAGCCAGGTTGCTGGTTTGGTCGGAATCGGCGTAGTATGAACGTTATTTCATGCGTTTTCTTCAATTCGCGTTCTGCATGAATCGCCAAGTTTGTTGCGTTCTTGTGTCGTTCATGGGTGAACAACAGATTCTTGATGCTTGAGATCGGTTCTCGGTATCAAGGCTTCGTAGAGAACCCTTTGGGACGTCGTTTGTCCCTCTGTAGAGGTTGAACGGACGTCTGCAAGACCCCTCCGTTGTTCTGATTTCACCTTCTTGGACAGTCCAAGAATGGGGCGATTTCATGCCTGGATGAGTTTATAGATACTCCAGATGAACCCAGGATGTCGGAGGCGGAGGCTGATGCCCATCCCGGGCGTTGGCGACCGGAATCCGGCGTCCACGAAAAGGATTGGGAATGGCCTCAAAAGGGGGTTTTTCGCAGGGGCTCGGGAAGGAGGTTTCTGGGGGTTCTGGGGCACGGCGGGTGATCGCCGGCGTCGCCGGTGCTGTTGACGGCCTCCGGTGGAGGCGCGATGGCGGCGGGGGGCGCCCCGCTCTGGCCCTGCGCCAGGGGGTGGCGGCGGCTAGGGTTTCGCCTAGCCGCGCCCCCCCATTCGGGCGGAGGGGGTGACCCGCGCGGGTCCTTCGCGGGCCGCGCGCGGGTCCGCCCGCGGGTAAGTCGCGGGCGGACCCTCCCCTCCGGGGGTCCGAATCGGATCCGACCCGCGCCAGATCCGACTGGCCCTAACCCTCACCTTTTAAGATTTAAAATGGGTTTTTTAAAATGTTTAAAAGCCAAAAAAATCTTAAAATATCAAAAAATTATGAAAATTAGTTTTAAGAGTTTTAAAATGTTTTAACTCCCTGTTAATTATTTTTCATATGTTTGACCCCTGCTTAATTAGTTTAAGGAATTCTAAAATTGTTTTAGTTATTTCCTACCATCTAATTAATCATGTTAATTATTTAAGATGTGATTCTTGTTAATTAATTAATAGTAAATTTTGGCGGATTCATGCAGCAACGGTGAATGGCGTTTATCTAATGCTGATTAGATGTTATCCATGTTAGCTAAATTGTTTAGTTAAATAGTTTTCAAAATATAATTATTATATTTTGAAATAAAAGTTATTTCAGAAGTAATTATGTGATAATTGCTTATTGATGCATGTGATGTGTTGATGTGTGGATGGATGATCATGGACCTAGATATCATGTGATGATTTTTATGGTTTATGGCATGTGATGTAATTTATGAGGACTGCGTGCCTCCCTCTCTCCCTCTTTTAAATCTGGGCTGTACATTCTATCTCCCTCCAGTTATGTACTCCCCTTGACTTGTTCAAAGTTTCTTATTATTATCTGATATATATTTATGGGCTGCGAGCCCAATTTAATGTTACTTGTAATTTTAAGAAGCGGATTGGCGGAGATGGAGGAGAGTACCATATAGGACCTTCATGGAGATAGAATTACATCAAGCAAAAGCATTCGATGCGGGACTGCCATTGTTTGCCATGTTTGTGGATTACCAACTGGCTCTGGTAATGCCACTAGGTTAAAGTCCATGATCATCCATTGTTTTTCTTCATATATATGATATATGTGGAATGTGCTATGATATATATAATTAAATATAAGATATTCCAAATTCTATATATCAATAACACGCAGATATAGAGACCAAGATAAAATATGTCAAAATCCCTCCTCGTTTAAATTTTAAGCCGTAGCGTAATCATTAAGAATGAATTACGTGGCCCTCCATCATTATAGTTTTAGGATTGCCATTAAATCAGGCAAGTTTGTTGTGCTATCTACAAGGCTTGCCAAATCTGAAGATAGACTAAAACTATAGCATAGTGATGCCTTAAACGGGATAGAGGACCGGTGTAGCTTTGTTGTGCTATCCACAAGGGCTACATCCAAATCTATGCTCGTTACATAATGATGGTACTGCTTAGAAGGATTAATGACTTGTTGTTGCTATCCACAAGGTCATTAAAATTCAGGGGCAAAATAGGATCGGATATTGCAAGAGTTGCAAGTGTCAAGAGTTGACCGCTTTCAGATCATAGTGTGGTTGTTGCGCTATCCACAAGTTCATGCTATGAGTCTGTAAGATTCCGATCCCACTAGGAGACCGTCGGAGTCTCCCATTCTGTATATCTGAGGGTTATACAGTCTGTCGGAAAATAGTGGGAGCTAATCTTGATTAAAGTCCTAATCTAGATTTAATTATTATTATGAACATCTTCTAGTTGTATTTACATTTCCTTTATAGGCAAAAATGTCGTCGGGTAACCCACTCCGTGGCATACTGGATGCCAACAAATTGACAGGCCCGAATTACTCGGATTGGCTCAGGAACCTGAAGATTGTCCTCAGGTCTGAGCGCATTGCCTATGTCTTGGAAGGTGAGTTTAGCTAAGATGCTGAACATGCTGAAGACTGCTGAGGGCAACCTTGAGAAGGAAAAGCCCACTGTTATCATGGTTGGAAAGTCCACAAGAAGAGGAGAGCAGTGCAAGCCTTTAAGAAAGGCAATGCAAAGAAGCAGTCCAAGCAAAAACAAAAGAAGGACATAAGCAAAGGAGCAGAAAAGGGCGAGTGCTTCCACTGTAGAAGAAGGGGCACTGGAAAAGAAATTGCAAGGACTACCTTGCAATGAAGGCTCAGGAAGCAGAAGAAGTTGGTGAAGCTTCAGGTATCTATATGATAGATCTTCACTTGTCTGTTAGAGATTCTACATCTTGAGTTTTACACACTAGATGTGCTTCTCATGTCTGCAATGATATGCAAGTGTTGACAGTAGAAGGAAGCTGAGCAAGGGCGAGGTGAACTTGAGGCTTGGAAATGGCGCAAGTATTGCTGCACATACTGTGGGGACAGTAAAGCTCAAGTTACCCTCAGGAGATTTACTTTCATTAGATGATTGCTACTTTGTGCCTAGCATTATTAAAAACAGTGTTTCTGTTTCTTGTTTAGACAGAATTGGATACAAGTTTACCATTGAAAACAATAGTTGTTCAGTTTATTTGAGAATACACTAGTTGCTTTAGCAAATTTGGTAAATGGTTTGTATCTACTTGATGTTTCTTATGCAAATCTCCATATTGATGTTTTTCTCCTAAGAGAAGTAAGAATAGTGTGTAACTGCCTACTTGTGGCATTGTAGGTTTGGTCACATTGGCGAGAATAGGCTTCAAAAGTTGCATAAGAATGGATACTTGGATCCATTTGATTATGAATCATATGCAACTTGTGAATCCTGTTAATGGGTAAGTTGACCAAATCTCCATTTAGTGGATATGGAGATAGGGCCAAGGACATATTGGAACTAATACACTCGGATGTATGTGGTCCAATGTCTACCCAAGCCAAGGGTGGCTACTCATACTTCATTACATCACGGATGACTACTCAAGGTTCGGATTTGTTTACTTAATGAAGTACAAATCTGAAGCTTTTGGGAAGTTCCAAGAATTTAAGAATGAAGTTGAGAAGCAAACTGGAAAAAGTATTAAAATCCTACGGTCAGACCGAGGAGGTGAATACTTGAGTACAGAGTTCACACAATTCTTAAAGGATAATGGTATCCTTCTCAATGGACTCCTCCCTATACACCACAGATGAATGGTGTATCAGAAAGGAGAAATCGCACCTTGTTGGACATGGTACGATCCATGATGAGCCGTTCGCAGTTACCAGTTTCCCTATGGGGATATGCGCTAGAGTCAGCGGCATATCTACTGAACAGGGTTCCCAGTAAATCTGTGTCTTCTACTCCATATGAGATATGGAAGGGTAGAAAGCCTAATTTAAACATGTTAAAAGCTGGGGCTGTCCTGCCCACGTGAAGAGACACGGCCCAGATAACTGGAATCCAGAACCGATAAGTGCAGGTTTGTTGGATACCCAAAAGAAACGTTTGGGTACTACTTTTACCATCCTGGTGAACAAAGAGTGTTGTCGTCAGGAGAGCTGTCTTCTTGGAAGAGGAATACCTTACCCAAGAGGACAGTGGGAGTAAGGTAGATCTAGAAGAGGTTCTAGATCCACAAACTGTGCAAAGTCCACCAGTTGAAACATCGGTTTCGGAACCTGTTCAGGAATATACACACATTCAGCGTAGGTCTGGTAGAGTACCTAGACAGCCTGAAAGATATGTTGGACATATCAGTGAAGGCATGTCTTATAATGAGGATGATGATCCAAAGACCTACCAAGAGGCTGTTGATAGTCCTCAGTCAGGGAAATGGCGAGATGCCTTGAATTCTGAGATGCAGTCCATGTACACCAACCAAATTTGGAACTTGGTAGACTTGCCTGAAGGTATTGTACCTATTGGATGCAAGTGGATCTTTAAGAGAAAGATCGGTGCAGATGACAGATCGACACTTATAAGGCAAGGTTGGTGCAAAGGGGTATCGTCAAAGGCAAGGAATTGACTATGACGAAACTTTCTCACCAGTTGCCAGATAAAGTAATCAGAATTCTTCTCGCCATTGCTGCATACTTTGATTACGAGATCTGACAGATGGATGTAAAGACTGCTTTCTTCTCAATGAAACATTGAGGAAGAAGTGTATATGATACAGCGTGAGGGTTTTACATCCAAAGAGTGTCCAGATAAGTATGCAGCTTCAAAGGTCCATCTATGGATTGAAGTAGCTTCTCGTAGTTGGAACATAAGGTTTGATGAGGCTATCAAATCTTATGACTTCATTAAGAATGAAGATGAACCATGTGTGTATAAGAAATTGATTGGGAGTGCTATCACTTTTCTCATACTTTACGTTGAGACGTCTTGCTCATTGGGAATGATGTAGGGATGTTATCATCAGTAAATGTTTGGTTGTCAAAGAACTTCTCCATGAAGATTTGGGAGAAGCATCCTACGTATAGGAATACGTATCTATAGAGATAGATCTAAGAGGATGCTTGGCTTGACCCAATCCATGTACATAGATACCATTGTCAAAAGGTTTGGCATGGAAAATTCCAAGAGAGGTCTCATACCATGAGACATGGATTAATCTCTCTAAGGAGCAGTCTCCTAAGACTCCTGAAGAGAGGGCAGTCATGGATAGAGTCCCCTATGCTTCGGCTATAGGGTCTATCATGTATGCCATGCTATGTACAGGCCTGATGTAGCATTTGCTCTAAGTGTTACGAGCAGATATCAGGCAAATCCAGGTGAAACACACTGGATGGCAGTGAAATGTATCCTTAAGTACTTGAAAGGACTAAGGATATATTTCTGGTTTATGGAGGAGGGGACTTGAAACTTCGGGCATATACTGACTCGAGTTTCTAGTCAGATCCAGATGATAGCAAGTCTACATCTGGGTTTGTGTTCACCTTAAACGGAGGTGCAGTGAGCTGGAAGAGTTCCAAGCAAGAAACCACTGCAGACTCGACGACAGAAGCTGAGTACATTGCTGCAGCTGAAGCCGCCAAGGAGGCAGTGTGGATGAAGAAATTCATCACCGACCTTGGTGTGGTGCCGGGTGACTCTGATCCGATCCCATTGCTGTGTGACAACAATGGGCCATTGCACAGCGAAAGAGCCGCGGTCTCATCAGAAGTCAAGCACATTCTGAGGCGATTTCACCTGATCAGGGAGATTATCACTAGAGGAGATGTACTGGTGGAAAGAGTTCCTTCAGTTGACAACATTGCAGATCCACTGACGAAGCCTTTAACTCAAATTGTGTTTGAGTGCCACCTAGAGTCTATGGGTTTAAGACATAAAGTGAGTGGCTTTAGTCCAAGTGGGAGATTGTTAGTTATGGGTGTCCTCAAGCCATCATAACTTGTACAATCTTGTTCTTTGATAATAATAATAAGGTTTTTATATTCATTATGTGTAATTCGTTTATCGTTTCATTATGAAGTCCATGAATATACACAATGGATATTAATTATGATGAGATCATAACAATTAGATTAATATCCTTTAAACGTATATTCTTAATTGTTCCTAGTCGGAGGATATTCGAGAAGGACATCGGATATCCAGTAGACTAGTACAGGTTGCACCTGCTCATATGATGAGGGTGACTGGTCTCATAGTCACTTGTGTGGAGACACTAAGGTGAATCTGTAGGTGCTCATTGGAGAATGAGTTCACTGAACTGATCCGTTATGAATCGCTGGATGGTAATGTTACCTAACTGTCAACCAGCTAGATTCATTATCACAGTGGCGTGATTGGTCCTTAGACCTGAGAAACCAAGGACACCTTGTCGTGGACTTCTAGATTTTGACCTTGACTTATAGATCTCTAGCCATGGGGTCTTAATCAGTAAGTGTTCGGATCTAGCGGAATACCTTCGAAGGTGATTGTGTGGTCAACATGGGATCGCTCGCTCTCGGTAATAAGAGAGTGAATGCACTAGGGAAAGATGTCTGATAGTCCCTGGCCAGGGCAAGACTACTTATCAGAAAAGGAGTTTCTGATATTGTTATGCGGCATCTAAACCAAGTGAGTGCACATATAGGGTTTGATAGTTGACCATACCCTAAGTGCACTCGGAGCATTGTACGAGCGAAGGATTATAGTCACGTGGTAACTGATGACAAAAAAGGTTCCTTGATTGGGTTGCTGACCCCAATGCTTTCCAGGATCAAGTGGTGTTGCTTGGCACCCAACTTGATTGGAAGCCTGGTCAATTATCGTGAGACGATAATTGATTGTGTAATTAATAATATGAGATATTATTAATTACAGTAAGTCAATAAAGAGTTATTGGGCTTAATGGGCTGAAAACTGGACTAGCACTGGGCCTAGAGGGTCACACGCAATAGAGTTCCGAGCAGACTGGGCAGGATGGTCGTTATAGACAATAACTTGGTTTTTTGTGAAAAATCGCAGTGTCTATAATATTAGCGGAGAGTCAAACCCTGGGCCAGCTCCAGCTCTCTCCCTGGCCGCCACCTCCTCTCTCTCTCCCTGGGCGCCCCCACCTTCTCTCTCTCCTCTCTCTGCACATGGTGGAGTTGAGATCCAGGAGACGCGTGGAGACCGAGGAGATCCCTTCTGCGTCCGGAGCTTGCGTGGATACGTCTATAGGCCGGACACCTGAACGACCTTGAAGCACCAGCCTCCACGCTACCTACCTCCTCCCCGATTCAGGAGTTTCGCAACCCCGCAAAGGTAAAGAATCGGATCTTCCTTCGTGCGGGTTCTCCGTTTTTGTTCGATTCCGACTGCCGGCAACGATATCTCTACCGGGAATCGGGTTTCCGCTGCGCTCTGATCGATTCCTTACAGTGGTATCAAGCCAGTTGCTGGTTTGGTCGGAATCGACGTAGTATGAACGTTATTTCATGCGTTTTTTCGTCAATTCGCGTTCTGCATGAATCGCCAAGTTTGCTGCGTTCCCCGGTCGATCGGACGCGGATATCTGTTCTCCCCGGGCTCGGAACCGCCCGCGAGGCCCCAATTCGGAATCGGCACTTCGCCCAGGTCGCTAAAAGTCGCATTCGTAGATTTCTGGTCTGGCGTAAAATTCCTCTCCGGAGATCGTGGTCTCGGCCGTCGATGCGATCGCATACTACACCTCTTCGCTCAACGGGGATAACTATCTGCTCGGTTATCGAAATCGCTTATAGAACACAATTCGGAATCGGCACTCAGAGACACCCGACCCGCGCCTGCCCAAGGCCCCCGTGAGGTACACATCGTTTCGGGGTCCAAAAACCACTATTTCGCACTCCGAAATTGTGATTCTAGTCGACGACCTCCCCCATTCTAAGGTTTTCTAGCAGTAGCGACTCCCTCGATCACGCGAATCGCTGGAGGATCCCACACACGGAGCCCGCCTGTCACGGCGATCGAAAGTCGTGTTCAACTCGTCGCGAGATCTCCACCCCAAGTCGTTGATATGGGTGCTGAAACATTGCCGATATAGTCACCCCCTCTACTTTATTCTCACCCCTTCAGCCAAAGATTGGGCATAACTTTCCACCCGGGCATCAGAATCGCTTATGTGACCATAATTCGGAATCGACTCCGAGACGGTCGACAGGGCGCTACTTTCACTGAATTCCGTTCTGGGGCCAAAATTCTGCCCCAGAGCGTATATGTTATAGTACACACCGACAGCCGTACCATTCGATCGACGCGGATATCTGTTCGCCGAGGCTCGAACCGCCTGCGAGGCCCCAATTCGGAATCGGCACTTCGACCCGGTCGCTAAAAGTCGCATTTGGAGATTGCTGGTCTGGCGAATAATTTCTCTCTGGAGCGTGGTCGCGGGCCGTCAATGCGATTGCATACGGACACCTCTTCGCTCAAACGGGGATAACATTCCGTTCGGTTATCGAAATCGCTTATAAACCACAATTCGGAATCGGCACTCAAGACGCCCGACGCCGCCTTACTGCCCAAGGCGATAAGATGTCGTTACGGGGTCCAAAAACCACCGTTTCACACTCTAAAATTGCGTTCTAACCGCGATCTCGCCCATTCCAAGGTTTTCTGGCAGTAGCGACTCCCTCGATTACGCGAATCGCTGGCGGATCCCATACACGAGCCGACCGATCATGGCGATCGGAAGGCGTGTTCAACTCGTCGCGAGATCTCCACCCTAGGTCGTTGATATGTGCTCGAACATCGCCGATATATCACCCCCTCTAGTTTATTCCCACCCCCCTTCCCAAAGAACTGGGCATAACTTTCCGCCCGGCATCATCGCTTATGTGACCATAATTCGGAATCGACACTCCGAGACGTCGACAGGGCGCTAGTTTCGTAGAATTCCATCCGGGGCCGAAATTCCCGCCCGAGCGTGTGTTATAGTACACAACAGCCGTACCGTTCGATCGAACGCGGATATCTGTTCGCCCGGGGTCAGAACCGCCCGCGAGGCCCCAATTCAGAATCGACACTTCGACCCGTCGATAAAAGGTCACATTCGGATGTTTCCGGTCCGGCGTAAAATTCCTCTCCGGGAGTGTGGTCGTTGGCCGTCGATGCGATCGCATACGGACACCTCTTCGCTCAAATGGGGATAACATTCCGGTCGGTTATCAAAATTGCTTATAGACAGCAATTCAGAATCGGCACTTAGAGACGCCCGACGCCGCCTTACTCTGCCCAAGCGATAAGACGTCGTTTCGGGGTCCAAAAACCACCATTTCGCCCTTTGAAATTGTGATTCTATCCGACGATCTCCCCCATTCCAAGTTTTCTGGCAGTAGCGACTCCCTCGATTACACGAATCACTGGCGGATCCCACACACGGAGCCGGCCTGTCACGGTGATCGGAAGTCGTGTTCAACTTGTCGCGAGATCTCCACCCCAGGTCATTGATATGGGTGCTCGAACATCGCCGATATAGTCCCCCCCTCTAGTTTATTCCTACCCCTTCAGCCAAGAACTGGGCATAACTTTCCGCATGGGCATCAGAATCGCTTATGTCACCACAATTCGGAATCAGCACTCCGAGAAGGTCGACAGGGCGCTAGTTTCGCTGAATTCCGTTCTGGGGCCGAAATTCCGCCCTGGGCGTGTGTTATAGTACACCGACAGCCGTACCATTCGATCGGACGCGGATATCTGTTCTCCCGGGGGTCGGAACCACCCGCGAGGCCCCAATTCGGAATCGGCTCTTCGACCCGTCGCTAAAAGGTCGCATTCGGAGATTTCTGATCCGGTGTAAAATTCCTCTCCGGGAGCGTGGTCGCGGGCCGTCGATGCAATCGCATACGGACACCTCTTCGCTCAAACGGGGCTAACATACCGGTCAGTTATCAAAATTGCTTATAAGACCACAATTCAGAATCGGCACTCAGAGACACCCGACGCCGCCTTACTGCCCAAGGCGATAAGACATCGTTTCGGGGTCCAAAAACCACTGTTTTGCACTCCGAAATTGTGATTCTAGCCGACGATCTCCCCTTCCAAGGTTTTCTGGCAGTAGCGACTCCCTCGATTACGCGAATCGCTGGCGGATCCCACCACGGAGCCGGCCTATCATGGCGATCGGAAGTCGTGTTCAACTCGTCGCGAGATCTCCACCCCAAGTCATTGATATGGGTGCTCGAACATCGCCGTATAGTCACCCACTCTAGTTTATTCCCACCCCTTCAGCCAAAGAACTGGGCATAACTTTCCGCCCGAGCATCAGAATCGCTTATGTGACTACAATTCGGAATCAGCACTCCGTGACGGTCGACAGGGCGCTAGTTTCACAGAATTCCATTCTGGGGCCGAATTCCGCCTCAGAGCGTGTGTTATAGTACACCGACAGCAGTACCGTTCGATCGGACGTGGATCTCTGTTCGCCCGGGGCTCGGAACCGCCGACGAGGCCCGAATATGGAATCGACACTTCGACCCGGTCGCTAAAAGGTCGCATTCGGAAATTTCTGGTCTGGCGTAAAATTCCTCTCCGGAGCGTGGTCGCGGGCCGTCGATGCGATCGTATACGGACACCTCTTCGCTCAAACGGGGATAACATACCGGTCGGTTATCAAAATTGCTTATAAGACCACAATTCGGAATCGGCACTCAGAGACGCCCGACGCCGCCTTATTGCCCAAGGCGATAAGACGTCGTTTCGGGGTCCAAAAACCACTGTTTCGCACTCCGAAATTGTGATTCTAGCCGACGATCTCCCCCATTCCAAGGTTTTCTGGCAGTAGCGACTCCCTCGATTACGCGAATCGCTGGCGGATCCCACACACGGAGCCGGCCTATCATGGCGATCGGAAGTCATGTTCAACTCGTCGCGAGATCTCCACCCCAAGTCATTGATATGGGTGCTCGAACATCGCCGATATAGTAACCCCCTCTAGTTTATTCCCACCCCTTCAGCCAAACTGGGCATAACTTTCCGCCCGAGCATCAGAATCGCTTATGTGACCACAATTCGGAATCGGCACTCCGAGATGGTCGACAGGGCGCTAGTTTCGCTGAATTCCATTCTGGGGCAGAAATTCCACCCCGAGCGTGTGTTATAGTACAACCGACAGCCGTACCATTCGATCGGATGCGGATATTTGTTCGCCCGGGGTCGGAACCGCCCGCGAGGCCCCAATTCGAAACCGGCACTTCGACCCGGTCGCTAAAAGGTCGCATTCGGAGATTTCTGGTCTGGCGTAAAATTCCTCTCCGGGAACGTGGTCGCGGGCCGTCGATGCGATCGCATATGGCAACCTTTTCGCTCAAACGGGATTACTTTCTACTCGGTTATCAAAATCGCTTATAAGACCACAATTCGGAATCGGCACTCATAGACGCCCGACGCCACCTTACTACCAAAGGCGATAAGACGTCGTTTCGGGGTCCAAAAACCACCATTTCGCACTCTAAATTGTGATTCTAGCCGATGATCTCCCCCATTCCAAGGTTTTCTGGCAGCAGCGACTCTCTCGATTACGCGAATCGATGGCGGATCCCACACACGGAGCCGACCTGTCACGGTGATCGAAAGTCATGTTCAACTAGTCGCGAGATCTCCACCCCAGTCGTTGATATGGGTGCTCGAACATCGCCGATATAGTCACCCCCTCTAGTTTATTCCCACCCCTTCAGCCAAAGAACTGGCAAACTTTCCGCCCGAGCATCAGAATCGCTTATGTGACCAGAATTCAGAATCGGCACTCCGAGACGGTCGACAGGGCACTAGTTTCGCAGAATTCCGTTCCGGGGCCGAAATTCTGCTCCGGAGCGTGTGTTACCGACAGCCGTACCATTCGATCGGACGTGGATATCTGTTCGCCCGAGGGTCAGAACCACCCGCGAGGCCCCAATTCAGAATCGGCACTTCGACCCGGTCGATAAAAGGTCACATTCGGAGATTTCCGGTCCGGCGTAAAATTCCTCTCTGGGAGCGTGGTCGCGGGCCGTCGATGCGATCGCATACAGACACCTCTTCGCTCAAACGGGGATAACTTTCCGCTCGGTTATCAAAATCGCTTATAAGACCACAATTCGGAATCGGCACTCATAGACGCCCTACGCCACCTTACTGCCAAAGGCGATAAGACGTCGTTTCGGGGTCCAAAAACCACCATTTCGCACTCCGAAATTGTGATTCTAGCAGACGATCTCCCCCATTCCAAGGTTTTCTGGCAGTAGCGACTCCCTCGATTACGGGAGTCGATGGCGGATCCCATACACAGAGCCGGCCTGTCACGGCGATCGGAAGTCGTGTTCAACTCGTCGCGATATCTCCACCCCAGGTCGTTGATATGGGTGCTCGAACATCACCGATATAGTCACCCCCTCTAGTTTATTCCCACCCCTTCAGCCAAAGAACTGGGCATAACTTTTCGCCCGGGCATCAGAATCGCTTATGTGACCACAATTCGGAATCGGCACTCCGAGACGGTCGACAGGGCGCTAGTTTTGCGGAATTCCATTCCGGGGCCGAAATTCCGCCCCGGAGCGTGTGTTATAGTACACCGACAGTCGTACCATTCGATCGGACGTGGATATCTGTTCGCCTGGGGCTCGGAACTGCCCGCGAGGCCCCAATTTAGAATCGCACTTCGAACCGGTCGATAAAAGGTCGCATTCAGAGATTTTCGGTCCGGCGTAAAATTCCTCTCCGGGAGCGTAGTCGCGGGCCGTCGATGCGATCACATACGGACACCTCTTCGTTCAAACGGGGATAACCTTCCGCTCGGTTATCAAAATCGCTTATAAGACCACAATTCGGAATTGGCACTCTGAGACGCCCGATGCCGCCTTACTGCCCAAGGTGATAAGACGTCGTTTTGAGGAGGAAAAACCACAGTTTTGCCCTCCGAAATTTTGATTCTAGCCGACGATCTCCCTCATTCCAAGGTTTTCTAGCAGTAGCGACTCCCTCGATTATGCGAATCGCTGGCGGATCCCACACACGGAGCCGGACTGTCACGATGATCGAAAGTCGTGTTCAACTCGTCGCGAGATCTCCACCCCAGGTCGTTGATATGGGTGCTCGAACATCGCCGATATAGTCACCCCCTCTAGTTTATTCCCACCCCTTCAGCCAAAGAACTGGGCATAACTTTCCGCCCGAGCATCAGAATCGCTTTTGTGACCACAATTCGGAATCGGCACTCCGAGACGGTTGACAGGGTGCTGATTTTGCTGAATTCCGTTCTGGGGCCGAAATTCCGCCCCAGAGCGTGTGTTATAGTACACCGATAGCCGTACCGTTCGATCCGACGCGGATATCTGTTCGCCAGAAGCTCAGAAGCGCCCGCGAGGCCCCAATTCAGAATCGACACTTCGACCCGGTCGCTAAAAGGTCGCATTCTGAGATTTCTGGTTTGGCGTAAAATTCCTCTCCGGGAACGTGGTCGCGGGTCGTCGATGCGATCGTATACTGACACCTCTTCGCTCAAACGGGGATAACTTTCCGCTCGGTTATCGAAATTGCTTATAAGACCACAATTCGGAATCGGCACTCAGAGACGCCCGACGTTGCTTTACTGCCCAAGGCTATAGGGCGTCGTTTCGTGGTCCAAAAACCACCGTTTCGCACTCCGAAATTGTGATTCTAGCCGACGATCTCCCCCATTCCAGGGTTTTCTGGCAGTAGCGACTCCCTCGATTACGCGAATCGCTGCCGGATCCCACACACGGAGCAAGCCTGTCATGGCGATCGGAAGTCGTGTTCAACTCGTCGCGAGATCTCCACCCCAGGTCGTTGATATGGCTGCTCGAACATCGCCGATATAGTCACCCCCTCTAGTTTATTCCCACCCCTTCAGCCAAAGAACTGGGCATAACTTTCCGTCCGGGCATCAAAATCACTTATGTGACCACAATTCGGAATCGACACTCCGAGACGGTCGACAGGTGCTAGTATCACGGAATTCCGTTCCGGGGCCAAAATTCCGCCCCGGGGCGTGTTATAGTACACCGACAGCCGTCCCGTTCGTTCGGATCGACGCGGATATCTGTTCGCCCGGGGTCGGAACCGCCCCGAGGCCCCAATTCAGAATCGGCACTTCGACCCGGCCGATAAAGGTCGCAATCGGAGATTTCCGGTCCGGCATAAATTCCTCTCGGGAGCGTGGTCGCGGGCCGTCGATGCGATCGCATACGGACACCTCTTCGCTCAAATGGGAAAAACTTTCTGCTCGGTTATCAAAATCGCTTATAAGATCACAATTCAGAATCGGCACTCAAGACGTCCGACGCCGCCTTACTTCCCAAGGCGATAATACGTCATTTCGGGGTCCAAAAACCCCGTTTTGCCCTCCGAAATTGTGATTCTAGCCGACGATCTCCCCCATTCCAAGGTTTTCTGACAGTAGCGACTCCTTGATTACGCGAATCATTGGCGGATCCCACACATGGAGCCGGCCTGTCACGGTGATCGGAAGTCGTGTTCAACTTGTCGCGAGATCTCCACCCCAGGTCGTTGATATGGGTGCTCGAACATCGCTGATATAGTCACCCCCTCTAGTTTATTCCCACCCCTTCAGCCAAAGAACTGGGCATAACTTTCCGCCCGAGCATCAGAATTGCTTATGTGACCACAATTCGGAATCGGCACTCCGAGATAGTCGACAGGGCGCTAGTTTCGCTGAATTCCGTTCTGGGGCCAAAATTCTGCCCCGGAGCGTGTGTTATAGTACACCGACAGCCGTACCATTCGATCGGACGTGGATATCTGTTCACCCAGGGGTTGGAACCACCCGCGAGGCCCCAATTCGGAATCGGCACTTCGACTCGGTCGCTAAAAGGTCACATTCAGAGATTTTTGGTGTGGCGTAAAATTCCTCTCCGGGAGCGTGGTCGCGGGCCGTCGATGCGATCGCATATGGACACCTTTTCGCTCAAACGGGGATAACTTTTCGCTCGGTTATCGGAATCGCTTATAAGACCATAATTCGGAATCGGCACTCAGAGACGCCCGATGCCGCCTTATTGCCCATGGCAATAAGACATCGTTTCGGGGTCCAAAAACCACTGTTTCGCACTCCAAATTGTGATTCTAGCCGACGATCTCCCCCATTCCAAGGTTTTCTGGCAGTAGCGACTCCCTCGATTACGCGAATCGCTGGCGGATCCCAAACATGGAGCCGGCCTGTCATGGCGATCGGAAGTCGTGTTCAACTCGTCGCGAGATCTCCACCCCAAGTCGTTGATATGGGTGCTCGAACATCCCCGATATAGTCACCCCCTCTATTTATTCCCACCCCTTCAGCCAAAGAACTGGGCATAACTTTCCGCCCGAGCATCAGAAATGCTTATGTGACCACAATTCAGAATCGGCACTCCGAGACGGTCGACAGGGCACTAGTTTCGCGGAATTTTGTTCTGGGGCCGAAATTCTGCCCTGGAGCGTGTGTTATAGTACACCGACAGCCGTACCATTCAATCGGACGCGGATATCTGTTCGCCCGGGGGTCGGAACCGCCCGCGAGGCCCCAATTCGGAATCGGCACTTCGACCCGGTCGATAAAAGGTCGCATTCGAAGATTTCTGGTCCGGCGTAAAATTCCTCTCCGGGAGCGTGGTCGCGGGCCGTCGATGCGATCGCATACGGACACCTCTTCGCTCAAACGGGGATAACTTTCCGCTCGGTTATCGGAATCGCTTATAAGACCACAATTCGGAATCGGCACTCAGAGACGCCCGACGCCGCCTTATGGCCCAATGTGATACGACATTATTTCGGGGTGCAGCTGGCGGATCCCACACACGGAGCCGGCCTGTCACGGCGATCGGAAGTCGTGTTTAACTTGTCGCGAGATCTCCACCCCAGGTCGTTTATATGGGTGCTCGAACATCGCCGATATAGTCACCCCCTCTAGTTTATTCCACCCCTTCAGCCAAACACTAGGCATAACTTTCCGCCTGGGCATCAGAATTGCTTATGTGACCACAATTCAGAATCGGCACTCAGAGACGGTCGACAGGGCGCTAGTTTTGCAGAATTCCGTTCTGGGGCCGAAATTCCACCCCGAAGCATGTGTTATAGTGCACCAACAGCCATACCGTTCGATCGGACGCGGATATCAGTTCGCCCGGAGCTCGGAACCGCCCGTGAGGCCCCAATTCGGATCGGCACCTCGACTCGGTCGCTAAAAGGTTACATTCGGAGATTTCTGGTCTGGCGTAAAATTTCTCTCCGTTAGCGTGGTCACGGGCCGTCGATGCGATCGCATACGGACACCTCTTCGCTCAAACGGGGATAACTTTTCGCTCGGTTACTGAAATCGCTTATAAGACCACAACTCGAAATCGGCACTCAGAGACGCCCGATGCCGCCTTATTGCTCAAGGCGATACGACATCATTTTGGGGTCCAAAAGCCACCATTTCGCACTCCGAAATTGTGATTCTAGCCGACGATCTCCCCCATTCCAAGGTTTTCTGGCAGTAGCGACTCCCTCGATTACGCGAATCTCTGGCGGATCCCACACACGGAGCCGTCCTGTCATGGCGATCGGAAGTCGTGTTCAACTCGTCGCGAGATCTCCACCCCAGGTCGTTGATATGGGTGCTCGAACATCGTCGATATAGTCACCCCCTCTAGTTTCAAGGAACGTGGTGTTCACATGGTTTGTGTGGTGTTCACATGGTTTGTGTGTGCGTGGTGAGTAGTACGACGCCTACCGTGGTTACCTCTCCAGTTGGGAGCCCTAGGTTTTGTGTGAACCAGACACGTTAGTGCTCGGGGCTTGTCCCAGTACTCTGTACCGTCAAGGTCTATGTTGTCTTCTTGGACACCCTCACTGTTGTGTAGAGTTGTATGTCCGGCTGGGGGAAAGACGGCAGTGGGACAGTGACTTGTGAGTGTTTATGTTTGTCGCTTGTAGCGCGCTCGTGGTTGGGGGTTACAGACACCAGTAGACATACTGGGCCCCAGCTAGTCCTGTTTTCCAATGTCTCACTTTAGGGAGCTCGGGCGGGAGTCCCTAAAGGTGTCAGGTATAGGCCTGTGGCTGTGTGGTCCACAGGAGTGGTGTTGGTTGGTCTTCACAATTTCTTGGCTTGTTCTAGTGGAGCAGCAGCTACACCTTTCGTCCCTGGCTACGAGACTGAGAGATAGTCCTGTGTGGTTTGTCCGAGTCGATTGCTGGTGTTGCGAACCAATCTTCGTGGCCCGAGTGTGGCGTTTTCTACTTTAGCACATACACCTGGACGTGGTTTGCTGTTTATTTATTAAAGGTTGATTCCTGTTAATAGCTTGTGGTAGTTATTATTTATAGATTTAAATATCCTGCTTAGATAGTTCTATAAATTGCTTAGCATAGCTTCCTGCTTCTGCATTTGTGAGATTGGTTTTGTTCAGATTTTGGGGGAGTTTCCCTACTGAGCCAGCGACTTGCGAGGCTCACCCCTACTCCTTTTAGGTGAGGGAGAGCAGGAGGCTTCTCGTCCTTCATCTAGTTCAGAGCCACACCGTAGCGGGGTAGGGTCTGCACCACCAATAGTGTAATCTTCTTTTCTGTTCACCACGGGGTATGCCTCAGGTTGTTGTGTACTTGTGTCTAGCTACAGTTGAGAAATGGCTATGTATATTTCATGTAAATATTTGTGAGACATGACAATCTTATATATATTTGAGTTGTTTCCTTTATATTTCTACGGACTTGTGAATGATATCCCTTGCGAGGCTTCGGCTCGTTCGCGGGAGGTGGAGTCGGGTCAAGCTCATAATTAGGTTAACGGGTTTGAATGACGAGGACCGCTACAGTTAGTATCAGAGCAAGGTCCTTGCAAATATAAAAGAATCAGAAATTTGCATAGCTTGTTCTCCACTTTAGTCCACTGCTGGTAGTTGACCCTGGTTTACATATTGATTTGTTGTATGTGTGTGGATGGAATGATGTTTGTGCAGGATTAGAAATGGCAGATAGGAGAGATTGGGGAGGTGGTAGAGATGATCCAAAGGAGACTACATGGCTGATGATCGAGAGATTATGGGAAAGCATTACATATATTCGAACGAGGTTGGATCAGCAGGCACCAGTACAGCCGGCAGTAGTGGTACCACCGATTGTAGAGGAGGCAGTACTAGTGGCACCACCCCCACCACCACCAGGAGTTGAGGTACCACCCGTAGTGCCCATACTTCCAGCAGTACCAGCACGGCCAACTAGTACAGAGGAGTCTACAGCACTTGTGGAGAGGTTCTTGCGGTTGCAGCCACCTACGTACTCCGGAGGTCCCAACCCAGATATAGTGGAGCATTGGGTGCATTAGATAGAGAGAATCTTTGTCACGATGAGGTGTCCACAGGCAGACATTGGTGATTCTTGCTACATATCAGCTATGAGATTTTACACAGGAGTGGTGGAGATTGAAGATGCAGACAGTGTTTGCAGGGAGGACAGAGGACACCATCACCTGGCTAGAGTTTTTGAAACAAGATCCAAGAGCTTGGTATGAAAGACTAAGTCCCAACACATTATTACATGTCCAAGAGAAAATACAAGTGCCCCAACCAAGGGAGCAAAGCTCACACAACACAACTAAAACTCAACTGCTAGTGGTACAAATCTGCCACAACACCACTGCATGCAAAACACTCTGCTAACACTAGAAAAGAACTATAAGGGAGTGGGCCTCAACAAGTCATAGGCTCAGTAGGGACCTCCCTAAAACAACAACAAAAGGAACCGAGACCTCAACCCTTAAGGGTCTCACTGGCAACACCGAATGTAAAATTACAACACGCTTGCATTGTACACAATTAAACTGCATTAAAACTTAAACATGCTAGCTAACACAACTCACAAAAATAAAGAGAACAACATGACTAGTACAGAAATACCAGTCCACCACTACAGCTAAAACCAACTACGCCATGAGCCACAAAGGTAAACCACTAACGAGAGGCAACAAGACTAACAACATAAAGTCAGTCCCCTTAACACTAGACCCAGAACACAACGAGTGAAGGGTCACGCAACACGCCCTCCACGGAGCACGGCTCCACAACGATACCTGAAACATTGACACACACAACGTGCCACAACAACCAGCTACCCACGAAGGTATAGGTACCTGAAACCACAAGGTACCACAACTGAACCATAACCAGAAAGTCACCACTCTCAACCACAACCACTAGAAATCTCGAGTCAGAAGGAACGTCACTGCCATACGGGTAAGGACTACTTGTTCATGATGCCAATATCCAACTCGGACATACAACACAAGAACTACCTCTCAGTCTCGCAGCCACAGATGCATAGTTGTCAAGGCGGACGCCTAGGCGGCGCCTAGGCGCCGCTTAAGCGCCAAGGCGCTTCCTTAGCCGCCTTAAAACACCTCGCCTTTCTAAGAGTAGAAAAGGCGCCCCAAGGCACCGCTAAGGCGGCCAAGGCGCACGCCAGGGGCGCCTGGGCGCGCCTAGACCCTTTAGGGGTCCGCAATATCCCACTTAGACAGCAGATTCAAGTCGGTTTTCAGGGCTGAGTCCAGCCCGATTCCAGGAAACATATTTTTTACCTGAATATCATTTAAGTAAATGTTATAATTTGTTGTTTCATTTACTTAAGATATTACATGTAAATAAGGAAGTACCCCCCCCCCCCATTTGAATCCAATAAAATATCAAAAAAATCATATCTCTTACCAAAAAAAAGTCAACTCTCCTATCGAGAAGAAAATCACGATTTCGATGATTTTAGCGAAATGCTAACTTTCTAATCTCTCATAATTTGACCTATCTAAAAATTTGATAATTCAAATAAACCATATGGAACACTAAAAATCCAAAGTCTGGTAAAAAAAGTCAAACGTGTATATGACTTCTCCAAGGGAGCCGCTCTCCTACTGACAACACTTAGTCTATTTGAGATCTCTCAGGATTTGGTCAAACTAAACTATCATCACCCAAACACATGAGACTTGTCATTTTCTAGTTTCTTTTCAATTTTTAGACATATTGTGGGATTATGTAATGGACTCATTTAGTTTTTACTTGTTTTAAGTGTGTTAAGATATTGCACTTCTTATTTTTATTTAACATATTTACATGTATGTGTATTCACTGGTTTGTTTTAAAAGTTGAAAATTATTTTCTGATGATAGAATGATATTTGCACTTCTTGTTCTTATTTAGTGTGCTTATTTATTTGAAGATGTCAATTTAGATTTTTTATGGCTTTATGATATATAATGTGAGTTTGTTTACTTGGACTTTAATTTTTGTTGCTTTCATTGTCTTTATGTCTGTCATATTATGATATTTTTTATTGAATTTTTATCATTATATATATTTATAGATACATAAATATCATGTAAGAGAGACATTTGAAAACAACTCATACTTGGTTCCATCCTAAACGCCTAGGCTCCGCTTAGGCGAGCGCCTAAGCGCTTAGGCGATCCGAGACCCTACCTACGCCTTGGTCGCCTTGACGCCTTGACAACTATGCACAGATGTAAGGTCTAACTGTAGCTCCACAACCACAACGTAAAGCCAAATAACAGTGGAGACTAACCAACACCACACCTACAGACCACACAACTACAGGCCCATGCCTGGTACCTTTAGAGACTCTGGCCTGAGCTCTCTAAAGTGAGGCACTGGAAAACAGGACTAGCTGGGGCCCAATACGTCTACTGGTGTCTGTACCCCCAACCACAAATGTGCTACAATCGACCGAACACAAACTCTCACACAAGTCACTGTCCCCCTACTGTCTTTCCCTCAGCCGGACGTACAACTCAAACTCATAAGTAAGGGCGTCTAGGAAGACGACACAGACCTCTACGGTACACACAGTACCATGACAAACCCCGAGCACCTACGTGCCTGGCTCACACAAAACCTGGACTAGAAAGGCATTTCGGAATAGGCGCCGGACCACCAAACTCGGCAAACACACAAACCACATTGGACACTTAACATACTCATAAAACCTTTACTTATAACCACAATAATATATATTCTACACTTGCTTATCATTGGTCACCACATGACCTCACAACAACCACATATCACCATACACACAACCACATAACCTCACTATAATAACATGATTAAGAAAATTGACACAATTACTAACTAACCATAAACCAAACCATTAATCCTATAACATGCTTTACTAACATTAAACAACTTAACCATCACATAACATCACCATAACCTAAGGCTAGGCCCATACAGGATCATCACTGGCCAATCATCACAAACAAACTTTGGAAGCTTAAATGCGACGGACACAAATGTCACCTTTAAAACGTGACGACCCTTTCGATCGTGACTCAAAGCAGAACGTGACAGGGCCCAGTGTCGCTACATGAATGCGACGGCCCAACACGAGGCCACCAGTACAACCTACTCAGCCAAACCCAAATCATGACGAGAGAACCTGTCACCTTCAATCCAATCAAACAAGAACGTGGGTGGTAAAAAAGACGTGTTAAGAATGCGACAGACCTAGTCGTCACGTTCACAACAAAACATGACAGATCAAACAGTCGCCTTTTTGGGCAGACCGCTGGACCCCTTCTACCTCTAGAAATCCATTCCAAACATCAATTAAACTAACATTTAATCCTTTAAAATGCAAGATACACTACTACACACTACCATGGCATGATGTATTAAACTTCAAATTATTCAAATCAAATTAAAACACAAAGGAAGTCTCCTTACTAGCTCGAAGAGTATGAAGAACGTGAAGAAAGCCACACTGTCGGTGTGTCCATGCTCCAGACGCCCTCCTCGCATGGAAGTTGCGCCAGCCCAGCCACCTGGAAGCAGAAGTCACCAAACAACGCCGTAAACTCCTCTCCACGGCTGGACAGAGCCACCTCTACTCTGTCTAGACCGAAACATAGCATTAAATGCACAGTCAAAATCACGACGTAGGCAGACCCCGTGTTTAAAATGTATTAAACACGATAGACCAATTCGTCGCCAAACATGCCGCGACAGAAAAGCAGTTTGGTGAATTGCGATGTAGGTAGCCGTCGCGTTCAAAACACGATGACATACTTCATCGCCTTCTTCACCAGAAAACCTGTGGGTTATATGGGTTAAAACCTAAGACCCACAACACCCACACAACGCACGGGAGCCATGCCCAAGGCTCAATGACCACACATTGAACAAGAGCACCACAACAGAACCATTAAAGCTGGATCTAAGTGACCACGATGTTGCACTTTAAACATCAATTATATCAAATGGATGTAAAGAGTGCTTTTCTGAATGGTTTCATTAAAGAAGAAGTTTATGTTGAGCGATCGTCAAGTTTTTAAGATACTAAGTATCCAGATCATATTTTTTGTTTAAGTAAGGCACTATATGGTTTGAAACAAGATCCAAGAGCTTGGTATGAAAGACTAAGTGCTTGGTATGAGAGACTAAGTATCTCATATAAATGTTGTTAAGAAATTTTTTAGATATCTTATTACAAGTAAATTGGTTTTATGGTATCCCAGATGTTTTGAATTTGATCTACTTGAATATAGTGATGTTGACTATGCTGGATGCAAAATAGATAGAAAAAGCACCAGTGGAACTTGCCAGTTTCTTGTAGGTTGCTTAATCTCTTGGTCTTCCAGAAAGTAAAATTCTATGGCTCTTTCCACAACAGAAGAAGAATACATTGCAGTTGAAAGTTGTTGTACTCAACTACTGTGGATCAAACACCAGCTAGAAGACTATAGTCACAATTAATGCAATTCAAATGTTGTGTGACAACACAAGCGCAATTAACCTGACCAAGAATCCAATCCTGCATTCAAGGACCAAGAACATTGAGGTTAGACATCACTTCATCAGTGATCATGTAAATAATGGTGACATTTTACGTGAATTTGTTGCTACAGACCATCAGTTAACTGATATATTTACTAACATCTTCTTGAAGATAGGTTTACTTCAATTAGAAGAGAAATAGGAATGTGCAACCTTGAATAACTTAATGCTTATTGCTATGTGCCTATATTCTTTGATTAACTATCTTCATCTCTTTTTCAAACTCCTTGATGTTCGACTTCTCACAAGTCGAAGTTGATTTGAAAGTCAAAGTTGTGTGGTCTTATTTTGAAGTCGAAGTTTATGAAGTCAAAGTTTATGTAGTCGAAGTTGTAAGTCAAAATTCAAATTAATTATTTTTGGTTGGTAGAATAACAAATGTTTATTTATTCTCTTTTCTATCACTTTTATCTAGTTAATCCCAGTCGTTGATCTTACAATCTGTGGTCTTCGTCATCCTTTCACTCTCTTATATATAAGCTTTCCCTTTTCATTTTCAATCACCCCATTCGAAACCACTTTGACTCCTCTTATCTTCTTCCTGGTTCCCGCGCCCGTCTTTGACTCCGACGGAACCCTCATTGTGATCCTCTCGATTTCATCAATTTTTCTAAAGAAAGGTAGGGTCTTTGACCTTATTTGAATCATTTCATATTTTCCTTTAAGTCTTTCGAAGTCATTTCCATTGTATTTGTCTAGATGGCCTCTTTAGGGCTCTGGGGAAAAAGAAACAAGTTGGGACAATATAAATTTGGTTCTGAAATCCAGGAGAAAATCGGTCGGCCGAAATGGCAGGGTCGGTCGACTGACCGAGCCAGTATTGAATTATGGGTTATGGCTGTGAAATCAGTCGACCGACCTAGCAGTCGACCGGAATGGCAAGTCGGTCTGCCGACCAAGCTAGGAAGGTTTTCTGGTTGACTGTGTGATCGGTCGACCGAAAGGACAAAGTCGGTCGACCGGAATGGTGATATACAATTCCAGCAGACGATATCCATGTTTCCATGATTTTCTAACAGTAACGTCTCCCTCGATTTCGTGAATCTCTGGCGGGGCAAACACACACAGTTGGCCTATCACGGTGATCGGAAGTTGTGTTCAAGTCAGCGCGAGAACTCCTCCACAGGACGTAAATATGGGTGCACAAACATCGCCGATTTAGTCACCTCTTCTGGATTACTCCCACCCCTTTAGCGAAAGAACTAGGCATAACATTTCGCCCGAGTATCAGAGTCGCTTATGTGACCATAATTCGGAATCGGCACTCTGAGACGGTCGACAGGACGCTTGTTTCGGGGAATTCCGTTTCGAGACTGAAATTCCACCGTGGAGCGTGTGTACTAGTACTCTGATTGTCGTACCCTTTGAGTAAGACAGGGATATTAGTTCGTGTGACGATCGGAACTGCCTGCGAGGCCCCAATTTGGAATCGGCACTTCGACCCGGTCGGCACAAGGTTGGATTTGAAGATTTTCGGTCCAGCACCCAAATTTCTCTCCGGGAGTGTGGTATCTAGCTGCCAATGTGATCACATACGGACACCCCTGTAGACACCCATTTCTGGCCCATAAGTCGAGCCAAATTGCTTGTCATATCATTGACGTCCCATGTTGGCTCATCATCGCCTAGCTGCTTTCTCCGATCATGGTATCATTCTCATTAGTTCATCGCCCTGGTGGGTTCTTTCTGGTCACATCAATCAGTCTTTATCTCATAGCTCTCTAAGTCAAGGAGTCCAACGCTTCAAGCCGCATGTCAATCCGATACCTATGCAAGGATATCAGACATTTTGCATGAGCCATATGCTGAAAGATTATGAAGGCGGCAATGTCCCTGTCGCGTTCACATTCAGAAGGCGACCCGCTTCCTGTCGCTATCTGGCCCTGCATCAATTTGCCTTCAAGTCTAAATCGACTTCCTTCAGAGGCGACACCTCGATACGTCGCGTTCTTATTTGGCCTCTTATTCCCTAAAAATTGCCAAAAATGCTTAAAGGTTTTCCTTCTATGGAAGGTGACGTTTCGAGGCATTGCGACCTGATAGTGACCATGAGGTTGTCGTGTTCTGGTTTCCATGCAACGTACCCTTTCTGAATCAGACTTGAACCCTTACTATTCATGAATAATTCGACTTTTAGTTGGTCTAGAGGCGTCTAAATCCTCCAAACTTGGAGGAGACCTTCTTTAGAAGTTCCTTGCCACATTCTGACTCCCCTTGCACGACCACACTTACCCAAATTCAGAATATGCCCCATTATTCTCCTCCTAGCCCGTTCAGGAATAATCACCTATAAATCTCTTCATAGGGCACGGTTTAAGGCAAGGTCGGCGTCTGCTTCTTCCTCTCCCAAAGAGCTTCGAATTCCCAGAAGACCTCTCAGCCTCTAGACGACCAGGAAGTGCCCATCTACACTTTCTCTCTCATCTACGCTTTCTCTCTCATATTCTTCTTTATTTTTTCTCTTTATACATGCATGTTTAGGTCTATTTTCTTCATAGATTTGCATTAGAACACTCCACACACACCACTTTTAATCACCCAAAGGGGTTAAAACACCACCCCACGTGAGTTCCTCCCAATTATTTCATGTTTACTTACTATTTTGGGATAGATTCTACACCAAACGTTTGTCTAATGGTCATTTCATTATTTGATGTTCTTGGCAGGGTTTAGAAGACAGTAGCAACACGAGGCTCTTGCCCTTGGCCAGCTGAGGAGCAGAAGAAAGAAACCCACAGTCTTCATCTTCTGTTGCAGAAGGCGACACACATCTGGTCGCGATCTTCTGAAGGCGACGGTTTTCACATCGCATTCTGAGAACCAGAAGGCGGCACTTTCCCCGTCGCGTTAACAAGATCAGGTACTCTTCTGCACTTTTTCTTCCTTTTCTAGAGTAGTTAGCATCTTTTCTTCGTCATACATATCTTGCAACTACTTTGGTGGCGATCACGGTCTTTTTTCTTTATTTCTCATCATCATATTTGGGGAGCAAATCCCGTGATTATAACCCCTTCGCGTAAACGGACATAACTTTCCGCTCGGTTATCGGAATCGCTTATAAGAGCCTAATTCAGAATCGACACTCAGAGGCGTTTGTCGCCCCTTGTTGCCTCAGGTGATGAGATGTCATTTCGGGGTCAAAAAACCTTCATTTTGCACTCAAAATTACGATTCCAACAGACAATCTCTCTGTTTCCAAGGTTTTCTAACAGTAACGTCTCCCTCGATTTCGTGAATCCCTGGCGGGGCAACCACACGGAGTCGGCTTGTCACGGTGATCGAAAGTTATGTTCAAGTCGGCACGAGAACTCCTCCCCAGGACGTAAATATGGGTGCACAAACATCGCTGATATAGTCATCCCTTCTAGATTATTCCCCCCCTTCAGCAAAGAACTGGGCATAACTTTCCGCCCGGGTATCAGAATCGCTTATGTGACTATAATTCAGAATCGTCACACCGAGGTGATCAACAGGATGCTGGTTTTGTGATATTCTGTTTCAGGGCCGATATTCCACCGCGGACCGTGTGTGCTAGTACACCGATTGTCGTACCTCTTGGATAAGATGCGGATATTTGTTCGCGCGGCGATCGGAACCACCCGCGAGGCCCCAATTCGGAATCGGCACTTCGACCCGATCGGCACAAGGTCGGATTTTGAGATTTTTGGTCCGGCGACCAAATTTATGTTCGGGAGCGTGGTCGCGGGCTGCCGATGTGATCACATACGGACACCCTTTCGCTCAAACGGGCAAAACTTTCTACTCAGTTATCGGAATCGCTTATAAGACCCCAATTCGGAATCGACACTCACAATCACTCGTCACCCCTTATGGCCTCAAGCGATAAGACGTCGTTTCAGGGTCGAAAAACCTTCGTTTGGCACTCCAAAATTGCGATTCTAGCTGATGATCTCCCCGTTTTCAAGATTTTCTGACAGTAACGTCTCCCTCGATTTCGTGAACCCCAGTCAGGGCAACCACACGGAGTCGCCTGTCACGGCGATCAGAAGTTGTGTTCAACCCGGCGCGAGAACTACACCCCAGGTCGTAAATATGGGTGCACAAACATCGTCGATATAGTCACCCCTTCTGGATCATTCCCACCCCTTCAGCGAAAGAACTGGGCATAACTTTCTGTCCGGATATCGGAATTGCTTATGTGACCATAATTCAGAATCGGCACTCTGAGGCGGTCGACAGGATGCTGGTTTCGTGGAGTTCCGTTCCTGGGCCGAAATTCCACTACGCAGTGTGTGTACTAGTACACCGATTGTCGTACCCCTTGGGTAAGACACAGATATTTGTTCGCATGGCGATCGGAACCGCCCGCGAGGCCCCAAAATTGTGATTCCAGCCGACGATCTTCCCACTTCCACAGTTTCCAAGTCGTAACATCTTCCTCGATTTCGTGAATCCCTGGCGAGGCAACACACAGAAATGGCCTGTCATGGAGATCGGAAGTTGTGTTCAACCCGGCGCGAGAACTACACCCCAGGTCGTAAATATGGGTGCACAAACATCGCTGATATAGTCACCCCTTCTAGATTATTCCCACCCCTTCAGCGAAAGAACTAGGCATAACTTTCCACCCGGATATCCGAATCACTTTTGTGACCACAATTCGGAATCGGCACTCTAAGACAATCGACAGGACGCTGATTTCGTAGAATTCTATTCTGGGGCCGAAATTCCACCGCAGAGTATGTGTACTAGTACACTGATTGTCGTACCCCTTGGGTAAGATGCAGATATTTATTCGCGCGATGATCAAAACCGCCCGTGAGGGCCCAACTCAGAATTTGACTTGTCACGCCCCGACATTTAGCAGCGGAAATAAATATCGAGATGCATGAGCGATACATGTATGAGTATCACAATCGAGTAATTCAGATTAACATCTAAGTATAACAAAAGATTTGAGACAACATAAATGTTGCCAGCCAAGTAATCTTTATTTCATTTCTATCAACTCAACTAACACCATACATAATCAGAGCCAAACACAGGCCCATTATTGTATTTCAATACATTGTGGTCACATAAGCGATTTCGATACCTGGGCGGAAAGTTATGCCCGGTTCTTTTGCTGAAAGGGGTGAGAATAATCCAGAGGGGGTGACTATATCGGCGATGTTTGTGCACCCATATTTACGACCAGGGGAGAAGTTCTCATGCCGAGTCGAATACAACTTCCGATCGTCGTGACAGGTCGAGTCTGTGTGGTTGCCCCGCCAATGATTCTCGTGATCGAGGGAGACGTTACGGCTTTAAAACCGTGGAAATGGGGAGATCGTCGGCTGCAATCGCAATTTTATAGTGCGAAACGAAGGTTTTTCAACCCCGAAATGATGTCTTATCCCCTGATGCAATAAGAGGCGACGAGCACCTCTGAGTGTCGATTCCAATTAGGCTATCATAAGCGATTCCGATAATCGAGCGAAAAGTTATGGCCGTTTGAGTGAAGGGGTGTCCGTATGCGATCGCATCGGTAGTCCACGACCACGCTCTTGGAGAGGAATTTGGGCTCCATACCAAAAATCTCCGAATCTGACCTTGTGCCAACCGAGTCAAAGTATCGATTTCGAATTGTGGCCTCGCGGGCGGTTCCAATCGCCGGCGAACAAATATTCGCATCTTACCCAAGGGGTGCGACAATCGGTGTACTAATACACACGCTCTGCACTGGAATTTAAGCCCAGTAATGGAATTCCATGAAACCAGCATTCTGTCGACCGTCTCGAAATGTCGATTCCGAATTGTGGTCACATAAGCGATTCCGAAACTCAGGCGGAAAGTTATGTCCATTTCCTTCGCTGATGGGTGAGAATAATCTGGAGGGGGTGACTATATCGGCGATGTTTGTGCACCCATATTTTCAACCTGGGGAGGAGTTCTCACACCGAGTTGAACACACCTTCCGATCGTTGTGACAAGCGGACTCTGTGTGGTTGCCCCGCCAGTGATTCGCGTGATCGACAGAGACGTTACGGCTTGAAAATCGTGGAAATGGGGAGATCTTCAGTTAGAATCAACCCCGAAATGACATCTTATCACTTGAGGCAATAAGGGGCGATGAGCGCCTCTGAGTGCCGATTCTGAATTGGGGTCTTGTAAGCGATTCGAAATCGTGTACCTTCACTCACGCTCCGGGAGGGAATTTCAGCCCGATAATGGAATTCTGCAAGACCAGACTCATCTCAATCGTCTCAGAGTGCTGACTGCGATTTGGGGACTTACGAATGATTTCGATCACCGAGCTAAGAATTCTGGTCGTTTTCACCGAGGGGGTCAGAATAAGCCACAAGGGGTGAATATATCACCAGCGTCCATGCACATGCATTCACCACCACGGGAAAAATCCATGTGCCGTGATGACCGCAATTTCTCGACCGTCGAGGTGGACCGACTCCAGATTTTGGCCCCGCGAGCAATTCGCATGATCGAGAAAGATGTTACGCGCATTTTTTTGCTAAGGATGTGGAGAACACCCACTGGAATCGCAATTTCGGATAGAAAAACGAAGGATTTTCATGGTCAGAAGCGACACCTTACTACCTGAGGCAGTAAACATAGCCAAGTGACTCGGAGTGCCGATTCCGAATTGTGGTCTTATAAGCAATTATGATAACCGTGCGGAAAGTTATGCCCGTCCGACCGAAGGGGTGTCATACTCAATCAGATCATGTGCTCGCAGCCACGCTCCCGGAGAGGCATCGAGAAACCATCATAGACATCTCCAGACCCGACCTACTAGCGACAGGCTCAAAGTGTCGATCCCAGATTGGGGTCCCAGAAGGTGTTCCGACTTCCGGGCGGAGAAATACTCGTGTTTTTCTACAGCGGTGTGACCATTTAGAAATCGTGTACCTACACTCACGCTACAAAAAGGATTTTGGACCCAGAACAGAATTCTGTGAGACCAGACTCATGTCGACCAAATCAGAATGCCGATTCTGAATTGGGGCCTTACGAATGATTCCGATCATCGAGCGAAGAGTTCTTGCCTCACCGGAGGGTGAGAATAAGCCACAGGGATGATTATATTGCGGGCGTCTGTGCGCATGCATTCACAACCCTGGGAGGAATCCTCGTGCCGTGATGACCACAATTTTTTGACTGCCGAGGTGGAACGATTCCATATTGTGGCCTTGCGAGCGATTCCCACGATCGAGAAAGATGTTATGCGCATTTTTTCAGCTAAGGAGGATGAGAACGCCCAGTGGAATCGCGATTACGAAGTGTGAAACTAAGGATTTTTGAGGTCGTAACCGAGGGGGTGAGAATAAGCTACAAGGGGTGAATATATTGTGGGCGTCCTTGCGTCCATGCGCATGCATTCACGACCCCTGGAGGAATCCTCGTGCCGTGATGACTGCAATTTCTTGACCGCTGGGGTGGAACGACTCTAGATTGTGGCCTCGTGAGCGATTCGCGTGATCAAGAAAGATGTTACGCGTATTTTTTCAAGGACGAAGAGAACGCCCATTGGAATCATGATTTCAAAGTGCGAAATGAAGGATTTTTGAGGTCGGAAGTGATGCCTTACCGCCAGAGCAATAAGCGTCGGCGAGTGACTTGGAGTGCCGATTCCGAATTGTGGTCTTATAAGCAATTCTGATAACCGTGCGGAAAGTTATGCCCGTCCGAATGAAGGGGTGTCATACTCGATCAGATCGTGTGCTCACAGCCACGCTCCCAGAGAGGCATCGGGGCACCGGTATAGACATCTCAAGACCCGACCTTGTGGCGACCGACTCGAAGTGTCGATCCCGGATTGGGGTCCCGGAATGCGTTTCGACTGCCGGGCGGAGAAATACTCGTGCTTTTCTTCAGTGATATGACAATCGTTCGACATCGTGTACCTACACTCACGTTATAGGAGGCAATTTCGGCCCCAGAATGGAATTTTGCGAGACCAAACTCATCTCGATTGACTTGGATTTCTAATTCTAAATTGAGGCCTTACGAATGATTCCGATCACCGAGCGAAGAGTTCTGGTTGTCTTCACTGGGGGGTGAGAATAAGCCCAAGGGGTGAATATATCGCTGGCGTCTGTGCGCATGCATTCACAACCCCGGGAGGAATACCCGTGCCGTGATGACTACAATTTCTTGACCGTCGGGGTAGAATGACTCCAGATTGTGGCCTCGCGAGCGATTCGCACGATCAAGAAAGATGTTACGTGCATTTTTTTCGGCTGAGGACGACGAAAACACCCACTGGAATCGCGATTTCAGAGTGCGAAACGAAGGATTTTTGAGTTCATAAGCGACGCCTTACCACCTAAGGCAGTAAGTGTTGCCGAGCGACTCAGAGTTTCAATTCTGAATTGTGGTCTTATAAGCAATTCTGACTCGCATTTTTCTACAGCGGTGTGACCATCGTTCGAAATCGTGCACCTACACTCACGCTCCAAGAGAGAATTTCGGCCCCGGAACAGAATTCTGCAAGACTGGACTCATCTCGACTGTCTCGGAGTGTCGACTCTGAATTGGGGACTTACGAATGATTCCGATCACCGAGCAAAGAGTTCTGGCCATTTTCACCGAGGGGGTGAGAATAAGCCACAAGGGGTGAATATATCGCTGGCATTCGTGTGCATGCATTCACGACCACAAAAGAAATCCCCGTGTGCTGATGACCACAATTTCTCAACCGCTGGGGTGGACCGACTCTAGATTGTGGCCTCGCGAGCGATTCGTGCGACTGAGAAAGATGTTTCGTGCATTTTTTTGGCTGAGGACGAGGAGAATGCCAACTGGAATCGTGATTTCAGAGGGCGAAACAAAGGATTTTCGAGGTCGAAAGTGATGTCTTACCACCTAAAACAATAAGCATCGCCAAGCGAATTGGAGTGTTGATTCCGAATTGTGGTTTTATAAGCAATTTTGATAACCGGCAGAAAGTTATGCCCCTCCGACCGAATGGGTGTCATATTCGATCAAATCGTGTGCTCGCCGCCACGATCCCAGAGAGGCATCGGGGCACCGGTGTAGACATCTCTGAATCTGACCTAATGCCGACAGGGTCAAAGTTCTGATTCCGGATTGGGGTCCCAGAAGGCGTTTTGACTACCGAGAGGATAAATACTCGCATTTTTCTGCAACGGTGTGACCATCGTTCGAAATCGTATACCTACACTCACACTCCATGAGGGAATTTCGACCCCAGAACGGAATTCTGCGAGATTGGACTCATCTCGACCGTCTCGGAGTGCTGATTCCAAATTGGGGCCTTTCGAATGATTTCGATCACCGAGCGAAGAGTTCTGACCATTTTCACCGAGGGGGTGAGAATAAGTCACAAGGGGTGAATATATCGCAGGCGTTCGTGCGCATGCATTCACGACCATGAGAGAAATCCCTGTGCGGTGTTGACCACAATTTCTTGACCACCGAGGTGGGCCGACTCCATATTGTGGCCTCATGAGCGATTTGCACGATTGAGAAAGATGTTACGTGCATTTTTTTGGTTGAGGACGAGGAGAATGCCCACTAAAATAGCGATTTCGGAGGGCGAAACGAAAGATTTTCGATGTCGAAAGTGAAGCCTTACTGAGCGTCGCCGAGCCACTCAGAGTGTCGATTCCAAATTGTAGTCTTATATAATATTTTATTTACTTGGATTGTCCATTGGTCCAATTCCCATAATGGGCTGTCAATACACATTGTTTGGAGTCTACTCACACGTTTATTTTAATTTATGATTCACTTTGGTACAAATGATAATGGGTTCTCTGACTTATTCCTTTATTACGATAAATGTCACAAAAATTCTTAAACTTGGTCCAAATAATTTTTTCTTGGCCCAAAATTCTTGATGGGTCATTATGGAATATTATTTAAGTATAACTATTATTCTTACAAAATTTTTAGATGTGTTTACACACATGCAATAATGATGTGTACTTTTTTAACTAATTTGAATTATAAATTGACAAAATTTTAATTTATCTTTAATTTTTAATTAATAAAATTTCTGGGGTATTACATGTGGCCTTATGAATGTTTCTGATCACCGAGCGAAGAGTTCTAGCCGTTTTCACAGAGGGGTTCGAATAAGCTAGAAGAGGTGGATATGGATATATCGTGGGCATTCGTGGGCACGCATTCACTGCCTCGGGAGAATTCCCATGCCGAGACGACCACAACTTCTCGACCGACGGGGTAGGCCGACTCCAGATTGTGGCTTCTCGAGCAATTCCCGCGATCGAGGAAGTTGTTACGCCTATTTGTTCGGCTAGGGATGCGGAGAACGCCCACTGGAATTGTGATTCTGAAGAGCGAAACGAAGGATTTTCGGGTTTGGAAGCAACGCCTTACCACCTGAGGCAGTAAGCGATGTCGAGTGCCTCGGATTGCCGATTCGAAATTGTGGTCTTATAGGCGATTTTGATAACCCAGCATAAAGTTATATTCGTTCGATCGAAGGGGTGTCATACTCGATCAGATAGTGTGCCTACAGCCACGCTCTCAGAGGGGCATTGGGGCACCAAAGTAGACATCTCCAGATCTGACCTAGTGGCGACTGGCTTGAAGTGTCAGTTCTGGATTGAGGGCTCAGAAGGCGTTCTGACTGCCGGGCAAAGAAATACTCACATTTTCCTGAAGCGGTACAAGAATCGATCGAAATCGTGTACCAATACACTCACTCTCCGAGAGGAATTTCAGCCTCGGAACGGAATCTCATGAAACTGAACTCATCTCGAGCGTCTCGGAGTGCCGATTTTGAATTGGGGTTATGAATGATTCCGATCACCAAGCGAAGAGTTCTGGCCGTTTTCATAGAGGGGGTGAGAATAAGTTAGAAGGGGTGGATATATCGTGGGAGTTCGTGCGCACGCATTCATGGCCTCGAGAGAAATTCCCATACCGAGATGACCACAACTTCTCGATCGTCGGGGTAGGCCGACTCTTGATTGTGGCTTCTCGAGCGATTCGCGCGATCGAAGAAGATGTTACGTGATTTTTTTCAGCTAGGGATGTAGAGAACGCCCACTGGAAATGCAATTTCGAAGGGTGGAACGAAGGATGTTCGGGGTCGGAACCGACGCCTTATGTGACGGTCCTTGCCGTTCAGACCCGTTAACCTAATAACGAGCCTAACTTGAGTCCGCCTCCCGCGAACGGGCTAGAGCCTCGCAAGGGATATCATACCACGAGTCCGTAGAAACATAAAGAAACTAGCTCAAATATTCATAAGATCTGCCAATCTCACAAATATTTACATGAAATATACATAACTGTAGTACAACTGTAACCAAACTACAGCAGAACCTGGGGCATACCCCGAAGTAAACAACAGAAAAGTGAAAATTACACTGCTAGTGGTGTTGATCCTCCACTGGACGACGGCGCGAAATCTCCTGATCTCCCTCACCTGGTAGGAGGTAGGGGTGAGCCTCTCGAGTCATTGGCTCAGTAGGGAAACTCCCCAGAAACCGAGCAAACTAACACAAGTAGCAAAGCAGGAAATACTACTCTAACAATTTATAATATTATTCAGCAGGATATAAAAACTGCAAGTACTACTTACCATTTGCTGCTTAACAAGAATCGACGTAAATAAATAAATAGCAAAACCAAACAGGTGTACGTGCTACTGTAGAGAAACGCCACACTCGGGCCACGTTAACTGGTTCGTGACACCAGTTACTGACCCAGACAAACAACATAGGACTACCTCTCAGTCTCGTAGCCACGGACGAAAGGTCCAGCTGCCGCTCCACTAAACAAGTACAAAGAACTGTGGAGTCTAACTAAACCACCACAACCTACAAGTCACACACCTCACAGGCCCATGCCTGGCACCTTTAGGGACTCTGGCCCGAGCTCCCTAAAGTGAGGCACTGGAAAATAGGACTAGCTGGGGTCCAGTACGTCTACTGGTATCCGTCTCCCCCAACTACGAGCGCGCTACAAGCGACAACACAACAAACTCTCTCTAGTCGATGTCCCACTGCCATCTTTCCCTCAGCCGGACGTACTACTCAACACAAGAGTGAGGGTGTCCAGGAAGACGACAAGACCTCGTCGGTACCCAGTACCGGGACAAGCCCCGAGTACTCACGTGCCTGGCTCACACAAAACCTGGGGCTCCCAACTGAAGAGGTAACCTCGGAAGGCGTCAAACTACATACCACATACACAGAAACCATGTGCACAACGTACAATCCACGTGAACACCACGTAAACCACACACCGCATGCTCCCCGAGCACTGAAAGAGTGCCAATGCACCTTTACTATCATCACATACCACAAATCACACTAACGGATAATCAAACACTTATACACATTTATGAATAACTACATTCAGCTATTATCGCGACGGGATACTGCGTCGCCTTCATAATGCGATGGCACGATGGGTCGCCTTCTGAATGCGACGCATCACTGTGTCGCGACATGGTCGCGACGCTATGGGTCGACGCCTTAGCAGGTGCGAACCCTAAACCGAATTCCTTCATTTGGATCACCCCAAACTCTTTAGAACCTACGGTTTCCATTCCATTTTCATGCTTTAATGTGTTCCTACACATGCTATCTAAGGTTTAGAAAGCAGAAAACACATTATCCACATCACACGAACGTTTCACGGATCAAACCACAGGAAATCTCCCTACCTTCGTGAAGAACGCGAAGAACGAAGCTCGTACGACGTTTCTTCTGCTCCACGTAGCATCCTCGCAGTGGAAACTCGTCAAGCCAAGCTCTAACAAGCCGAATCGCCCAAAAATTCCACAGCAAAAACCCCATGGCCGAGCAGAGCTTCTCTGAGCTCTGTTCTACCAGGGTTTCTTAAAAATGCAGTGTAGTTAAGAATGCGACGCCTTCTAAGCCGCGACCTGGATGCGACGCTTTAGGCTGTCGCCTTAAGCCTGCTGACGTCAGTCCTTGCGCCCAGCATGCGACACGCGGCAGACATGCAAACGTTTACTTAAACCGGCGGTGTCATGAACGCGGCGCCATGGGCTGTCGCGATCAAAACGCGATGCCCCTCACTGTCGCGTTAGAAACCGAGAAATAGTGAGCGCTTTGGGCAAAATCTCATAACCTGCGGAAATCACCTGCCACACACACATCATCGGCCACACACTGGCCTCCATAACCACACAATGACGATCCGAACGGTCAGAACGTTACACCTTACTCTAAAGGTAGTAAACGGCATTGAGCGCCTCGGGGTGCTGATTCCAAATTGTGGTCTTATAAGTGCTTCTGATAACCAAGCGAAAAGTTATACCCATTCGATCGAAGAGGTGTCATACTCGATCAGATCGTGTGCTCGCAGCCACGCTCCTGGAGAGGCATCGGGGCACCGAAGCAAACATTAGATTTGACCTAGTAGAGACCGGCTCGAAGTGTCGGTTCCAGATTGGGGTCTCGGAAGGTGTTTTGACTGTTGGGCGAAGAAATACTCGTGTTTTCCTAAAGCGGTGCGAGAATCGATCGAAATCGTGTACCTACACTCACGCTCCTGGAAGGATTTTTGGTCTCGGAACGGAATCTCACAAAATCGGGCTCATCTCGAGCGTCTCTGAGTACCGATTCCAAATTAAGGCCTTATGAATGATTCCGATCATTGAGCGAAAAGTTTTGGCCGTTTTTACATAGGGGGTGAGAATAAGCTAGAAGGGGTGGATATATCGCGGGCGTTCGTGTGCATACAATCACGACCTCGGGAGAAATTCCCATGCCAGGACGACCACAACTTCTCTACCGTCGGGGTAGGCCAACTCCAGATTGTGGCTTCTCGAGCGATTCGCACGATCGAGGAAGATGTTATGCGCATTTTTTTGGCTAGGGACGCGGAGAATGCCCACTGGAATCATGATTTCGGAGGGCGAAACGAAGGATTTTCGGGGTCGGAAGCGACGCCTTATCGTCTAAGGCAGTAAGCAGCATCGAGCATCTCAGAGTGCCGATTCCAAATTGTGGTCTTCTGTAGCACCCCAGAAATTCAATCATTGAAAAATTAAAATTAAATTGAAAATAATAAATTCAATTTATCAAAATCGTAAAAATTACGTGCCATTATCGTATGTACGAAAACACATCGAAAAGTTCCATAAAAATTATAGTTCAACTCTAAATAATACTCCTTAATGACCCATAAAGAAATCTGTGCAAAGAAAAATCTGATTGGCCAAGTTTAAGGTGTTTTGTGACTAATTATCAAAATTAGGGAATAAGTTGGAAAATCATTATCGTATGTATTTAATAGAGTCCAAAAATAAAATAAAAATTATGGATGGACTCCAAAGAAATGGACCAAAAGATGTCTTTTGGGTCACAAATAAATTTAAGTAAGAAAATATCATGAAAATTTGTAGCTCAAATTGGGCATAAATTAGGAAGGGCAATTATGGCAAAATCTAAGGTAATTAAACTTCCATATTAATCCAAATTTGTGCCCAACCATACTATAATGTTTCCTAAAGACTTTCATGCTCCAATTGGGATGGGAATCCTCAAAACATGGAAAGGATCAAACTAAAATCGCAACCCCCTTTCCTAGACACATTAGGACTCCTAAACCATCCTAAATCTATAAATACCCATCATAAACCCCTTGGGGACGGGTTACCAACTTGATGGAGCTGTGTGGAGACTAGCTAGAGCACCAGAGAAGGAGGAGATCGCCCCCACTGGAGCCTTCTTCCCCCAACATTGTTCTGCATCGACCTGCAGAAGATCTGTCTTAGGAATGTTCAAAGGTAGGTGTTCTCGAGCCAAATCTTAACAAACCATATATCATGTTAAAGCTCTTCGTGTCTAGTTTCATATGCACCTGTTTTACCTAATTTTGACTAAGCATGCTATAAGTATTAAGTGTTTTCCAAACATCATGCATGGTTAAGTCTTTTAGTGTTCATAACATGTTTCATGCATCCCAAGATCAAATCGAGTTAACCCAAAAGTATAGTTCTTTTCTACTCATCATCCTCTACAACTTTCATGTTCATAGTTTTGTCCAAAGAGCCCTACACATCGAGTCATAGGCTAAATATGCATGACTGCATCATTTTTTTTACAATTTTCGGGTTAAACCCTAAAATGCGACCAATCCAAACGTCGCGCTTTAAAGGATGGTATCGCGGCAGGCTGACCCGTCGTGATTATCTGAAATGTTACTACTTAGACCGTCGCATTTTACTCTCGTTCTGACATGATCCAATAGCATCAAATTGTGTGCCGCTTAGATTTCACTGCATGACCAAGTCACAACCTATAAAAGCGTCGCGATTTGATATTTTTCCACCCTTGGTTTTCATGCTTATTTCGTATTCAAGAGAGTTGTGTAAACATGTCGCATCTTGACGTCGTGATTCTATAGTCACCAATCGATACCCTCTATCTATTGCTTTGAACGCGACCGTGGATACCGTCGCGTTTTGATAGTCGCCAATCAATACCCCCTATCGATTGCTTTGAACACAACCATGGATACCGTCGTGTTTCGGTAGTCACCAATCAATACCCTCTATCGATTGCTTTGAATGCGACTGTGGATACCATCGTGTTTCGGTAGTCACCAACTGATACCCCCTATTGATTGCTTTGAATGCGACTGTGGATACTGTCGCATTTTGGTAGTCACCAATCGGTACCTCCTATCGATTGCCTTAGACGCGACCCTGCAGACCGTCGCGTTTCTGTCAGGCAATTGATTGGTTACATCGATTATCTTGAATGCGACCGGTACCCCCGTCGCGATTTTGTTAGTCATCCCGAAGTCTTGTTTTCCTCTGATTAAGCTCTGGAAATAGGCGACGACTGAATCCGTCATGATTTCCACAGTAATCCAGACACTCGCCAGTCAGTGTTATGCTTAAAGTACTACATGTTTATATTAGTTCTTAGTATTTTTCGTGTCTGTCCAGTGGCTTAAAAACTGTTCATCCATGTAAAAGTCATAACAACTTGAAAGTCTATTCTAATTGTTCTTAATCACATGATCTATCCATCTTGAGATTGATGTGTTCATCTTGATGCTCTAGTTTGCTTTTAAACTGAAAGTTGATCTTGTTAAAATTGTAGAAACCTTGTTAATGAAATCTTGGTAGCCTTACTTTATAATATGTCGTCATGTTACTCGCTTTCCGCTTATTTTGAACCAGTGGATTGTGATGTTGAGGCATGTTCTACACTACACTCTTGCACAAATAGGCAACCCTTTCTTGGGGGATTGGCAACTCTCTACTGGATATTCCGTTCTAGTAGACTAAGGACCTTTCCACTAAGACCTCTGTAATTCTCCGTACTCCGTGAATTCTCTCATGGAGACCAAGTTAGTTGTACTATTGAATTTTCCTGAAGATAGTGTACACTTCCTTTCTCATCTCTTTCTCGTGAGTGTGGTTTTACAAGCATGAAACCAAGCTATTAAAGTAAAAATTTAACTACAAGTGTAAATTGCACTGTCATGCTGCCAAAATTCTATCTCGACTGTTGTAATCATGAAATCATGTTCACATGACTTGTCTTTCTTGAAATCATCACGAACATGATATTGAAATGTATACTTCTTGAAAACTCTTGTTATTGGCCATGATTGATTGTGGGTATCTACATTTGAAAATAGTGAGATGTGTATCGAGCTCGGCAAGTATCTAAGGGCTCCAATCTAGCCCCAACAATAGATAGTCGTAAATATACTGTTAACCAGAGTATAATGATTACTGACATTACATCTGCATTGTGAGTACTTACATGTTGAATCGTATATACAATAACCGCATACACGTGTCCTAGTGTGCATTTCAAGGCGGCAAAGATCTTAGTGCGCATTAGTGGCTTCGTGACTAATTATTATTATATGTTAAAAAAGTTTGCTCGTGCATACTTGCTTATGTGATATGCCATCCTACATTCTTACAATTGATTGATATCATGCGTGCTTGTACATAGTGCTCTACTGTTAGTTCTCACTTATTATATCATTCTAGATCTTGCTCAATCACTCTGGTTCAATCTATCTTGCTCATGTATCTTGTTTAATGGATTTATCGTTCATGCATATCTTGATAATCATGTCTGCCTAATTCTTAAAATACTAATCACTTATATCATTGCTCGCACATTGAGATATAAATCTTACTGGACTAGTTTGTTCATTCTTTACTTCTTAACATCATAGGTGACATTGAAATGAAAAACGAAAGCTAGGACATGGGTGGAAATGTATTTGAATGAAGAGCATGTTTCAATCTTAATATCTACTATTAGTTTACCTTGAGAGTTAGATTGATGTAGTATCTCAAATAGTGAAAATTTTCCAATCCAATAGGCCCTAGGACCCCACTGGAGACCATGTAGGTCCACCACTGCCCCAAAACAAATATCCAGAATCGTCGAGATCTGCACGAAACTTTGATCACTGAACTATCACTGATTTCCCTCGATTGAAGAGATGGCTGCCATCACAGCAAGCCATTCCTTGCGGCATTCCACATTGATCTGAAAAGATAACCACATTCTCACACAGGTTTCAAATCAAAGATTCTGAGATGAGAATGAATGAACAGAGAAGACAACATATAGACATTCGGAAAAAAGCACCGATCCAGATAGATCAGCAGTATAAGTTGTTTGGCCTTACAAGTGAGCAGTTTGTAACTGCAGAGCCTATAAAATCAGCTGTGGATGGCACTTACTGGATGAGCAAGAAAGATCCCATGGTTAACAACAAACTCACATGGAGAGAGAGATAATAGAATGGCTCCCCATTTGGGGTCATTGGGGCAGGCGAGCCAGTTGCTCCGAGGGAGCTTGGCATGTTCAGAGAAGCAGGAGGCAGGGGTGGCTCGACCACGTCAGCAACGGTCAGAGTCGACATTGGTGGTAGTGCAGGTGGCATAGCCTGCGGAGGCAAGATAGCCAGCAGAGCAGCTGGTTCAACCAGAAGCATATATCTAGGTGTCTTGTGACCCAAGTTAAAAACAAGAGTTCCTGCATCATACATAAACCATAATTGTTCAAGGAGCAAAAATACCATCAGAGCCAGCATAAAAGATGACTAAAACATGACAGAAAAGTTGAATGTAAAATTTGTCTATTTTAAAATTCCATAGGAAGTTTTGAGGATTATTCCGTGGTTGGATGAGCTCTAACAATAACTAAGATATTTCTATAGCTAATTAACGTTATTATAACTAGATACTAGTGGCCCCTTGCTGAAGGTTGAAGCCAAGCAATGAAGCAGGTTAGAAAACTTCTCCAAATCTTGGATGCTTGATTGGATATAGCAGAATCCAGATAGATGGGAAAGAACTTTTGATGCTGCTGCAAAATGCATATGTTGCGTCATGAATGTGAAGGAATTTCTCTCTTGCTTGTTTTTTGTCTTCTAGTGTGTGCTTTTAGTTAGAAATACTGGATAACATGGGCAGGGATTGACTAACTTTGAAATGAACTGAACAGGGACATTTTTATACTGCACGATAAGATCAAATGGCCATGATATGTTTTCAAAAATGCAAATGCACAACATCATGATCTGGAGCATGATTTGCCGGATCGGATCGAATCGGTCTGATTCAGCCTAATCAGATCGAATCAGGAGAAATCCGATTCGCCCGATCCCATCCGATTCCCATGAGAATCGGTCCGATTCTGGCGAATCGTGGCAGATCAAAAAACCCGATTCACCCCGATTCCCCGATGCGTCGAACCTTGATCTGGAGAACTGAATGAATTCAAACTGCATTAAAAATGTAATGGAGGAAAAATACTTCTGTATGCAACACCGCGGTTCTGGAAAGTCTGTAATGATCCCATCAACTCCAGCTTGCTGAAAGTATTCTTTGATCTCCATAGTTGCATCAGAATAAAAATCCCACGGTTGTGAGGTGAACTCATTTGCAAATAAGTAGGCAAACACAGAGATGTTTGCTGACTTGAACTTTGCTGCAATCTCAGTTTTAGCAACAATAAAACCTGCACTTTTAGGATATATTGATTCCTTATGTATGGCCACTGAATGTGCAAACCCTGCAATATCCTTCATTGATGAAGGACTAGCATCACGTATAAATTCATCAATCATGTACATGAGTTTATAATTGGTTTTGCCTCATCTTCATCAGAACTGAACTATCACGCGACTGAATGATAACTTCAAGCCTTGTCTGGTTGTTATAACCCACATTGTCTAACGCTTTCAGAACTGCATCAATTACACTGAAGCCTAGATGCTCTGCCAAGAAGGCAGCATTCTGCAGCAAAAGAAAAGTCAGAGCACAGGTTATTCGTCAAACAAAGAACAACTGAAAGATTATGAAACACAAGCCTCAATCTTTATTCTTTCCTAATATGACAGAAATTACATGCTTCAGACTTCAGACCAAATATATTGTTTTCATGATTTCCACGTGAGGTAATATACCTAGTTGTCTTAATCATAAACAAAACACCTTCTCAACAGTACCCTGAGGAAAAGAAAGACTTCAACCACCAAGCACATGACAGCCACAACTTCTGTGAAAGAAAACAGCCAAGCACATGCAAGGAAAAGGACTCCCTTTGTTAGTTGCAAAAAGATGCATGCCACTTCTTTAGAAGTTACAGCTTAGGTAGGTCTGCTAACTTACATAGAAGTGGGTTTATAGCAGGCAGCATGGATGCAGTTTACTCAACATTTCCAGACATTCTCAGAAAGTGTCTTTTAAAAACAAAATCAAAAGGACTTAGCAAGTGACATGGGGCATCAGACCAGCAAAAAGAGGGTGAATAGTAAAGAGTGAAGTGCTGTTGCTTAAAAAGGCTGATGTAAGGGCCTACAGTCACCCAGGTCAATGTGCAAACATGGTTGTGAAAGGCCAAAGTACATCCTTGCATCCATAACCCTTACAAGTTACAACATTATTTCCCATTTTCCATCTTCAAGATAAAAGAGAACCTTGATTATAGATTTATCCTTCCTCCAAGGGAGAGAGTGGTCCTCTCTTAGAACCCATGACTTGCAAATTTGGTAAATGGAGAACTTTAACATAAGTTGAATGATAGGATTATAATCATCATCATCATCATCAAAGATTATAATCATCATCATCATCATCAAAGCCTTATCCCATTAATGATAAGGATTATATGAAAGAAACAAATGGAAATGAAATGCAAAATTTTGTGAAAACAATATCGTTTGCCAAGATAATGCAATGACAATGGGAAAAGGAGGCCAAAATGCAAAATTATAGAAGTCACAAGAGAATGGGGATCCTCTGTCAAAGAATTTTAAATCTGACTGCAGTTAAGGGGCTAGCAGCTGAGGTGATGGGGAGTATGGAGTTTGGTGGGAGGGGGCACCAACCTCCTTCCCAACCACCACCACCCATCTGCCCCTGATTCCACCCCTGGTCATATCTGGTAACAATACCAACTGTTTCTTGTCGGAACAGATGCATTATGTAGTGTAGAACTGTTACCCTTTCCATATGGAATCTGGACACCTGTTTTCCCCTTTCTTAGGGTGCACAGACTTCCGTGACTTCCACGACACTAGTTCAACCCCATTGAATGATATGATATCCATCTCACTTAGTAATATGTGAAAGAACTTACTTCTATGCCAATCAAGACTCCTGAAATAGCTTTGTCTTTTGCGAAAGCCAGAAAGTCTGTAAAGGTCATGAAATTTCCAGCATTCTTGTATAATGGATTTCGCAGTAGCTGATACTTTAGCTGTGGATTTGATATGTCCGCTGCAGTATAAACAAAGAGAAATGAGGGATAAAAATATCGATTAAGATTAATAAATAGAATATGCTATTTCCAATTAGAACTTTTGGCATGTTTGATTAATAGATACAGAGTGTATGGCCACAAAACACATGATAGAGATACTGATGAGGATAGGATCATAGGACACATAAGCTATCTCATTTTTCTTTTGGAGAAGTGGATGGTACCACAAAAATATATTAAAGGAAAAGGAATGTACAAGTATAAGCCATTGGCACTCACGAACCCCAATACAAAAGGGGTGGGTCACCTCGAGAAGAGGATGGACAAACCTAGCTCTCCCATAATAAAAGGAGAGGAGGTATGGTTCCCTACATCACAAGACACTTTAGTGCAAAAGGCCATTCTCTCACAAACAAAAGAAAGAACTCTATCAACCGGCCTCACTTCCATCTTGAATATTCTATTGTTTCGCTCAGTCCAGAGTGCCAAAAGAGTGGCATGAAGGACAAGTTAAGCAATTGCACATGTTAAAACTTTATCCTCTGTTTCAACCACTTTTGTTTTTTCAAACATAAGATAAAAGTTGAGGCATAAATGATTAAAAAAGAGTCTTGTGGTGTTTACAGCAAGTTAACTGTAAGCCACAAAAGAGCAAGTGATTAATCCCAGAATGCAAATGTTGCACCTATTTAAAGTGGTTAAAACAAGGAAGGCTGGAATGGTAATCAGGCTTGGATTGGTGGATAAACAACTGATCCAGATTAGCCGATCCAAGAGCCTAATGCTCAGCCAATCCGACATGATACAAGTTCTTATGTTGTTTGAAGGTTCAAATAAGTTTATATGACATACAAGGAACTTATATCCCATCTATTTTACCCTTTTGAGACCTCCTTCCACTTTAGCCGGTGTAGCAGAATGGAGGAGGAAGAGGGAAGACCAACAGTGAGGGACATCAGCAGCAGGTTGAAACCAGCAAGGCCAGCAGCAGATGGCAATGGGACATGATACAAGTTCTCCTCTTCATTCTTCTTCAGCTCTTTTTTTTTCTCATTCTCCTCCTCATCCTGCTCCTTCTCATCATTTCCTTTTCCCCTTTTAAGGTGTTGAATGGGAAGGGGGAGGGGCATGGGACCTGGCTGGGATTGGATCAGTCAATCTGACCTGATCCCAGGCCAATCCACCCAGTTCTCCAATCCTCATCACATTGGTAAAGTCAAAAACCAATCAGATCGGTCAATCAAAATCGGTCAACATTCTGCCTCGGCTGTCACCATAATCCCAGTTCAGATACCAGTAATTGTAGATTTTTCAAAAATACAAATTTGAGTAACATGGTGGAAGATCTCTCATTCCCTTCATAGCACATGGAACTTGAACCAACCGACTATTCTTTTTCTAAAGGTAGTCAGTGCCAGTCTTGAAAGTTCATAAACCTGACTCAACCTACTGATGCCATATATCCATATACAATTCACAGAAGTTCTCAATGCTTGCTTCACAAGAAAGCAGCAAATGCATTGTAGTATACATGTTATTTTGGATCACCCAATCTCAAAAGAGTACACGAGGAACATAATCTATAGTACCAACAAAATGCACAAGTGATGAACCCCCATTTATCTCTATTTGCTCCATGTATTTTGAATGGTGAAAGGTGTTACACAGAGATGTATCATGTAATAGATGACTTACGCTTCAAACTTTTCTGAATCTCCTGCCATGTTAAATTAAAGGTAAATATTCCACGATCACTCTGAATATCTGGGATAACAGAGAAACGACTATTAAAGGATGATGTTGCAGCTGTAGTACTCAAAGTGAGATCTGCAGAGTTCAAGCATACAAGGGTCCCATCTTTTGTAACTTGAACGGGGCAGTCAATATAATCTGCACCGTCATCAACAGCTTGCTTGTATGCCAGATCAGTACATCCAGGGTATACTCCACTAGCTCCATTATGTGAAATGACAGAGAAGTTTGCTGTAGAGAAAAACATAAATGAATATGGATTACAATAAATTTAATCCTATGTCCAACGATCGAAGGTAAGAGAATAGTGAAGAAACAAATATTGCCTTACCAGGAACAGAGATAGTCCTGTTTGTATGAGAAAAACAACCTGCACAATTGAGAAGAAATACAGCATTACATTGTAGATTATTAATAAGGTGAACAACCATGTGGTAACATTATTAAAACAAGCAAAACAAGATTATTCCCAAATTATCCTACAACCAGGCTACCCAGCAGCAATAGAATCTGGACAGTGAAGAAATATGTAACAGCTGGAGAAGGAAAATTGTAGATGATGACAAAAGCAGTGGAAATGCTGGATAACTTTAGTTGAGGCCATAAGTCAGCCCATGCAAGCCCATTATATTTTAAATAATTAAATTACATATACAACACACTTAAAATTAATGTAATTTTGTGAAGAAAAGTCCAAATTAGGTGAAATTAGTCTTATCAGAACATATTTTAATTCTATACAACCTTAACGTTAATCTATTTTTGAAACTCTGTTATTTAATATGTGAAAAATACTAAATAATGAAATTTACTCAGGGTGCAGCATTTACTAAAACTACCAAATTGCCATTGCATTGACATAGGCAGTTTAAGTGATAGTGATGGGGTAGAAACATAAATAAAACAAAGAGAAGGTTATCCTTAAAACTCCACTCTAGTATCCAAACCAATAGAATAATACTAAACTAATAGTGATGATTCATTTTTAGAACTTTAGTTAAAGCCCTTAATGATGTCAGATTAGTCACTATTATTTTTATGGTAGATCATAACAAAAATATTAATAAAAGATTTAAAAACAAAAGTATACATGTGAATAGTTCATGGAGTATGTGGCACTTTGTGATTCTTTGAAAATAAAATTAAGATAAATGAACTAACCATTGTCTGAACATTTATGCATTATTTATGAGTAACCTAATATTTGATATTATAAAGAATACTTAGTATTAGTGAAACGACATGAAAAGAAAATAATATACTTATGTAAGTTGTTAATTTATTATGGGAAAATGATAAGATAAAGCTTGAGGATGTAAATACAATTATTGTAAATAATTATGGGCCAAACAAATGTTACAAAATATGAGGATTGTATTGCAAAAAGACATGAACCTCCCATCTCCTTCATAGTGAGACATATGAATAAATATAATATTAACTTATGGTTGGGAAGTTAGGATAAAAAATTAGGATATAAACATAAATTATTTTAAGTTAAGACTACATTATGTAATAGATAAAACAGATGAAGGTTGTTTAAATAAAATGGGTAGAATTGGCAGTGAGACATGAACTGCCCCACAATTACTGCCTCCCTTCCATATGCTTCCTTGCTACATGGGCCATGGTGATGACTGATGAGTGGCTTTCCTATATAAGGAGAAGATATGAGGAAGGAAAAGCGAGGGAGAGAGCGAGCTTCACGGGCAAGGTGAGGGAAGGAAGGCAAAGGAAAGAAAGGTATGGTTTAATTAATTTTCTTTATGTATTTCTAATTAGTTTATTTAGGAGGAAATATTTTATCTTTGTTTTTTTAAAAAAAAAAAGGTGATCATCTTTAACATTTGGGGAGCATACGAAGGAGTGTAGGAAGCATAAAGGGGTATTTTTAGAGTTATTTTGGAAGTGTGCCCTAAAGGTAGGCCGTAGGCATCTGATGAACTGATCCATGTTAGTTGTTATTTTTGTTGTTTTACTTTTTTTTGATGTGACTTTCAAAAAAAAATGGTATGTGAAAGCCTATTTTTTTCATATATGTACACTGCATAATTAAATTGGAGACACTAGGTTATATGTCAACTAAGAATCATATGACAATTGATATTATGTTATCTAATTAAAATATATGTTACATGCTTAATGAACAGTAAGATGATTTCTAGTGATTTTAATGTGTACATCTAGCCTACTATTATTAAAATATTATTCAATTGAACTATACATGTGTACAACATAGGATACGTTAAAATTTGAACTTTATATTCTTAGAATTTTGTATAAACTTGTAAGTTAATTGATTCTGTTATACATGTTTATGTTAAATATTGCATAATATCCACTAGCAAATGTTATTAATCATGTTTAAGAAGCCTTAATGGTTTATGTAACATGTGACTATTATAAATTACATGAAGCATATTGGCAGTGCCATCTTAAGGGGATTTCTGGACTACCTCGTAGTTCGCATCTGTGGGTGTATTCTGTGTTCGAGGACGGCCATCTGTGAAATCCGGGAACCAAATTTCAATATGGTGGTCGCAATGGGTATTTACCTCCACTCTTGCACAATCGAGCAAAACTTGAGTACTATTCGTCTAAGTACTTCAGTCTCTGTTGTGGCCGCTTATGTCTTGGTTTGAATGCACATCCGATATGTGTAAAATAAATTATAATTTGATATGATTATAATATGTGAATTTGCATATGAATATGATATGATCTGATTTGAGAAAAACTTCGATCTGTTAAGATCATATGAATGACATTTGATTTATTCTAATTCTCTGGCCAATAATAATTTCTGAAAAATATTTGCTAAATATGTGGAATAAGCAATTTGATAACATAATTGTGTCAATTTTCTATATCTGTTTTTGCCATATTTCTTTGATTTGTTACATGTTTACGATATGCAGAAATTCATGTTAAGTTTGTAATTATCATTTGATTTGATCATTACTACATGCTAAGTTTATGATTGGTTTTGATTGTGCTAACCATGGTTTGCCGGATCGAAATCGGGAGGCGAATCGGGTTTCTCCTAATTCGTCCCGATTCTCCCCGAATCGATCCAAATCGGATCGATTCGCATGAGTATAATATATATTATATATATAATATCATATTATAATGTATAATATATATTACAAATATGATATAATATTATTATACATATGGGGCGAATCGGACCGAATTGATAGAATCGAGAATCAGGTTTTCCATGATTCGCCCCGATTCGGAAGAATCGGACCGATCCGATTCGCCACGGCAAACCATGGTGCCAACCGAGTCTTAGGACTCACACCTACTCTTAACATTTTCAGGAGTGCTAGAATGTCAGAGCCTATCTGATTAAGCCTAGAGAATATTAGAGTTTGAAAGATGAACATCATTTAGAAATTTGGTAAGATATATTTAAGGAACCTACTGGAATGCTCTTTTAATGAAATTGATATGTTGTTCTACTTCCTTTGTTCAAAAGAAATTTGTTTTGTCCGTCCTCATCTTGGTATTAAGCTATCTTTGAGCCAACCACGACCAGGGCCGTGACAAGAGTAGATGGTAGATATGAACAACAATGGCCATATTATGCAGGACATCCCGGGAAGCCTTACCATTTCTTTAACCAGTCCATTAAGCTTAGTTAATTGTCCTACTTTTAGGTGGGTCACTAATAACACATTGTTTATATATTCTCTTTGTTTATTGACAAACTGACTGCAATAGAAAGCATGAAGAGTGGATTGCTTATTTGGAGGGATAATAGAATGCTCAAATAATAATAACAATAACACAATAAAAGTGTGAGAAATCAGAATCAAGAGAAAAAACAAGGTAAAGTTTGAAACCTTGTCTCACACATGTAAGCTGAAAATGCATAACTAATTATGCCCCTAGAACAGTTGCCTCGAGGTGCTCAGTTGAGAACCAACAGCACAAGCTTGATTCTCTATGGGGCAAGGGATTGGACTGGGATCCCACAGGCCTGCACACTCTCATGGTGGGATTCCCAATTTGGGTCTGAAAACATAGTCGTCAAGGCGTAAAGGCGACTTGAGGTGTAATTGGGGTCCTTGGATGCCCAAGTGTTTAGGTGCTCAGGATGGAACCAAATATGGGCTGCTCTCAAGTGTCCTCCATAATATATTTTTTTCCTCTAAAAATATATAATGATAATAAAAATTCAATAAAAAAGATGACAATATGGCGAAGCAAACATTATTGCAATAACATATCACAAAATTTCATGAGGGAAACATTGAAACAATTATATAGAAATGAAACATCAAATGTAAAGTTACTAAACTCATAATTTGCAAAGTAATTCTTCTAAATTGCAAACAATACTATGGCACATCACAAAGCACATTGATGTTTTTAACGTTCAAAACATGTTAGACTGTGTAAACATGGTCTAATGACAACCGAGAGGGGAGAAAGAGAGTGACAATGACTGTTAACAACCACAGGTCCACAGCCAACAGAGAATGAGAGATAGAGGGTGGCCGGAGGGAAAAGGGGATTGCTAGTGGGAGAAAAAGGGGGAGAAGGAGGGTAGCCGCATATGACTGTGAAAACACAGTCATTAGAGGGGAGAAGGAGAGTGAGAATGAGTTATGAGAATATAGGGGAGGGGCTCGCCAACCCGCAAGGGAGAGGGAGAGAAGAAAAAAAATAACATAGAATATCAAGAGAGAGAGAAAGAGTACCTGCTGGAGATGTCGACAGCAGTTAGAGGTGTCGTTGGCGGTGGCGAAAGTTGGAGATGTTGCCAGTGGAGGCCGCAGGTAGCAGCAGTCACACTAGTAGCAGCTGCTGCCAGAACGGGAATCCTAGGGCCATCGCAAGGAGGAGGAGAAGGGTTGGGGTGATCGAGGATTGGGACTTGCTATGGATCCAAAAGGTAGATTGGGTAATGGTTTGGATCGTTCTTAATGGGTCTAAGTGGGTTTTTGGGTCAAGATGACCATGGTGCCCAAACGACCTTTTTGGACTTAATTGTTTAGGGAGAAAAAACAGTTTACTTAGTTGACAAACAAGGGTATCTTGTACCTGAGTGCACAATAGGTTGTACTCCAGGTATACTATAATCTAATGTAGACCCGCTAACAACAACTATAACTAAACACTAATCTAACACTCCCCTCAAACTAGAGCATATATGTCAAAGACGTCCAACTTGCTACAGAGAGTAGCAAACCGAGATACTCCAATCCAAGATCTTCATAAACAAATTTGCCAACAGATTTTCAGTAGGAGTAAACAGAGTGTATATCTTCTGGGACATGACAACATCCCTCACAAAATGACAGTCCACCTCAATGTGCTCGGTTTGCTCATGAAAAACTAGATTCTTGGCAATATAAATTACAGCCTGATTATCACAATGTATCTTTAAAGGCTCCAAGCAAGGAACTCTAAAATCAGATATAAGACTTTTGTAACCACATCATTTTGCATACAGTTTGAGCCATAGCCTGATACTTTAGTTCAACACTAGAATGAGCCACCACATTTGGTTTTTCACTTCTCTAGATAACCAAATTTCCACCAAACATATGTGCAAAAGCCTGACGTAGATCGCTGATCCAGTTGGACCCTGCATAATCAGCATCTAAAAAAGCGTCAATTCTCAAATGATCATTCTTCCTATACAATAAACCTTTCCTTAGTGCAGCCTTAAAAACTTCAAAGCCGCATCCTTGTGACATACTTTTGGTGCTTGCATAAACTGGCTCACTACCCTAAGAACAAAAGCAATGTCAGGTCTAGTGACAGTAAAATAAATCAACTTCCCACATAATCACCGACATCTTGTAACATCATTAAAGTTTGGACAGTTTTCAACATCCAACTCTTGTTGAAGAACTATAGAAGTTTCATCTGGCTTACATGCAAGGAGGCCCATCTCTTGAAGATCTAAAATGTATTTCCTTTGAGAGAGAGACACACCTTCTTGTCCATAGGCTATCTCAATGCCTAAAAAATAATGCAGCCTATCAAGATTCTCAGTAACGAAGTGTTGATCAAGGTACTTCCAAACTTCCTCCAACTCACCTACATCACTATTAATAAAGTAATAAGAAGCATATCATCAACATATACTATCAAAATAACGACACCAACAAAGGAGTGACAACTGACAAATAAACACAAAATGGTCAACTTGGCTTCTTTTAAGTCTGATCCCAGATGTAATGTGACTAAATTTATCAAACCAAGCATGAGGACTCTGTTTCAAACCATAAATGGTCTTGTTCGGCTTACACACCAACTCCCCTGAGTAACATACTCTGAAGGTTGCTCCGTGCACACTTCCTCCTGAAGATCACCATATCAAAAAGCATTCTTTATATCTTTTTGAAGCATCTACCAACCTTGATTAATGGAAAGTGAAAACAACACTTGTACTGAATTCAACTAGGCCACAGGAGAAATAGTTTCAAAATAGTTGACTCAATAACTTTGTGTGAACCTTTTGGCAACAAGTTTGGCTTTATATTTATCAATGGTACCATCATGAGAGTACTTCACAATAAACACCCAACAACAAGCAATAGGAGTAGCTCGAGCCGAGCAGCACACAAGGATCCAAGTACCATGAGATATAAGGGCATTCATTTCCTTGTCTATGACAGCTTTTCACTCAAGTCGAGAGAGTGCCTCCGAAACATTCTTGGGGATAGGAACAATAGAAATGGATAAGACAAATTGGCAAAAAAAAAGGAGACAAAGATGCATAGGAGACAAAATTACCGATACAGTGTTGGTAGATACTTTTACATGACCTCACCCTTTTCCGAACAGCAATGGGGAGATGAAGATTTGAAACAAATGGAGAAGAGGACTCACTAGACGAAGAAGGATCCACCGGTGAAGAAGATAGTGGAGGGTCATCCACTGGAAGAGGCATGCGCTACTGATAAACTTGTCCATGAAAATTATCTATAACATGTGGCTAAGAGGTTTAGAAACAGATATTGTAGAAAAGTCGTGACAACAGATGGAGGATCAGAAAACAACTCTAAGATTAGCCACAGGACTTCGATTTGCTGCCCACCCCTTTCCATAAGAAATCAGATTGGTGATTGGACCTTCCACAGTGTGTGCATGGCTGACGACCGTGGCCACGTCCACGACCACGTCCAATAGCGGCCAACGCGGATGCACTTCCATATCTCCAATAACAACTGGCTGTCCAGTTGTAGAAGATCTGACATTAATACGAGGTATGGTGCTCAACAGGGTATAAAAAATCGGCCGGATTGGACTCGAATCAGCCGATCCGAGTCGATTTTTGGGCCCCTGATCCGATCCGGGGTAACCTTGCTAGGGGCCGAGTTCAGGCCGATTATAGGCTGAGTCTAGGCCGGTTCATACCTTATTTACCTGAACATCATTTAAGTAAATGTTAGTGTTTGTAGTTTTATTTACTTAAGATATTACATGTAAATAAGAAAGTACCCCCCATTTGAATCCAATAAAAATATCAAAAAAATCATCTCTTACCAATAAAAAAACAACTCTCCCATCTAAGAAAAAAATCGCGATTTTGATAATTCCATCAAAATGCCAACTTTCTAATTCCTCATAATTTGGTTTAACTAAAATTTTCATAATTCAAATAAACCACATGAAATATTAAAAATTCAAAGTCCGATGAAAAAAGTCAAACGTACATGTGACTTCTTCAAGAGAGTCACTCTCCTACTGACTAGGACTTAGTTGCTATCAGTAAGAGAGTAGCTCTGTTGGAGAAGTCACATACACACTTGACTTTTTTCACTGGGCTTTCAATTTTAGTGTTCTATTAAATTTATTTGAATTATAAAATTTTTATATATATCAAATTATAAGAGATTAGAAAGACATTATTTTGATGGAATCACCAAAATCGCAATTTTCTTCTTGGATGGGAGAGTTGACTGTTATTGGTAAGATATATAATTTTTTTGATATTTTTATTGGATTCAAATGGGGGGTACTTCCTTATTTACATGTAATCATGGTTTGCCGGATCGGAATCGGGAGGCGAATCGGATTTTTCTTGATTCGATTCGATTCCCCCCGAATCGGATCGATTCTTATGGGTATAATATATATTATATATACAATATCATATATATGATATTTATAATGTATAATATATATTACTAATATGATATAATAATATTATATATATGAGGCGAATCGGACCGAATCGATGGAATCGAGAATCGAGTTTTCAATGATTCGCCCTGATTCGGGAGAATCGGGCCGATCCGATTCGATACGCCAAACCGTGCATGTAATATCTAAAGTAAATGTATAATATTTACTTAAATGATGTTCAGGTAAATAAGATATTGTACATTAATATACACTTCTATGATTGGTATACATATTGACTATATTATACATTAATATGATTGTATCATACATTATGTTTTGATGTATTTCAGTAATAAATGCAATCCTTATGTTTTTTCTATTTTTCATATTTTTTTTTCAATTTTTATAGGGGGTCGATCCAGCCACCCCTAGCTCAGCCAGGATCGACCCAGATCGGGATCAGCCGATCCAATCGTTTTTGGCTGGCCGATCCGGCCCCAATCCCCTTGTTCTTGAACCTTGGTGCTTGCCTGTAGCACACGTGAAAATGCATCTGCCAACTATGGTATAGAGGTGTTAGCCAACAAATAATCCCGGACACGTCAGAGATGTCATCAAGTCAAGACAGAAATTTAGCAACAACAAATTCTTCCCGCTGTTTCTATATTGTTGTGGGATATGTGGTAGGCAGTTGATATAGGAGAACTTCATTCCATAGCCCTTGGACCTCCGAGAAATATTGTGCAATATGTTGGCCATCTTGCTTGATCCCAAACAATTGGGAATAAAGGTTATAGATACAGGAAATATTCGTTTCACAAGAGTAGGTATGCTCTAAGGAGTTCTACATCTCCTTCACCATATCTAGAAAGAGCAAATTATTATAAATATAGGGCTCACAGCTATTACCAAGCATCGAGAAGACAGTCCCATAGTCCACTTACTAGGCTTCAAAGGCTTTCAAATCTGTCTTGACTAGTGAATCTTTTTCAACATGATGTAACTTTCTCATAGACATCAAGAGAAATCCAAACGCCTCGATCATTAATGATAGTTTGCACCATTCAGCTTGACCAATGTGGTGAGCATATGGTTGGAGGTAGAGGATGGCTTAGCCAAAGAAGAGTCCCTCATGATGAACAGAACACGAACAATAGGACAATAGAAGACTAGTTGTCGTTGCCAAGACGAGAGTGGTAAGCACATAAGAGCTAAGAAACTAGACAGAGTGTTCTTATGAGCTGACCATAATCGATGACGAGAAGTATCTCTAACATGCTCTGGCTAGACGAAAAGTAAGCATCAAAACTGTGGAAGAGAGCCGAAACCATAACATCATGCTATCAAGCACCTGACCTGGGAAGGGTCGGTGGCGGTTGCAGCGATGACAGTGATGACCGTCCGGTGGCTGGCAAAACAGTGGCAACTACAGTTGCTCACAGCTGAGCACGCCGCCGGAGGCCCACCTGGGACCCGGCCTGGCGGGCAACCAGTGGGTGCGCAATCCTGATCTACTATTGATGGCCGCCCACGGTCATCCCCGCAGTCTAGCCTGTAGTCAGTGGTTGCGGCTTGGCCTCGAGGCCCTCGACTGGCCTGGCCCGCAGGCAGTGGGCACAGCGGCCCAGGTCTGCTTCTTGAGCATGCACATGCGGTCGTCCTCCGACGTGCAAGGAAGGAAGGAGAAAGAGAAAGGGAAAGGCCCAGGAGAAGGGAGGAGGATGGGCTGCGGCCCAGAGCCCTAAGGCTCTAGGCTGTACTCTAGGTATACTATAATCTAATGTAGACCCAATAACAATAACTATAACTAAACACTAATCTAACAGACTTGAATAAGGTAAGACTCCGAGCAGCAATTTTATAGTGCCTTTACACCTAAGCAGCGCCTAGGTGACACTTAGGGGGGTACCTTGACAACTATGGTCTGAACTTCGTGCTCCCCTCTGCACTCCACAACTCAGTCTGCAGATGGCTGTGGCTGGGTGGGGCGTAGTTAGTTGGACGCTGAAGCAATTTTACCCCATAAAATCTAAACAATTATTAGATGAGTTACCTAGCCAAGCAATAGTTTAAAGGATTACTGTTGAAAGTTATATAAGCACATGTGAATAAAGATATAAACCTGTAGCTTTCACAAATCACATGTTGTGATGGGATCATATGATATATACCTATTGCTGCAGATGCTGTAACAGAGAAGTCTGACAATACACCATCAACTGAGAAAGCACCATTATCAACAAATGAAAGATACTCAGCAATCGGATCATAGCTATAGTTGTAGGGAATAGCATCATCATTTACAAAACCAGTAGCAAAAACTTCTAGCCCTGCCCTGTGAGCATCCAATACAACAGAAGTGTAGGGCTGTAGATAATTATCTTCATTTACAGGCCAAATGTAACTTTTGGGTACAAGAATTCCAGAAGCAAATGTCTTTATAAATGTAAGATTCTTTAATAATGAGCCATATGTTTGGTTGGTTGATGCTTCAGCAATATCTGCTCCCAGAAAACGAAAGATAAGCTTTGTGTTACTTTTCTTAAACCTCATTGCCACACTTCTTAAGAAAGATACTTCAGGTGATGACACATAGTCAATCAGGATATGTCTTGTTACTGAAAGTAGATAGCTTCTCATGCTCAGATTATGCTGACTATAGAACATGTCGTGCTGCAAAATATGAGTGGGAGAACATCATCATCCAAGGAAGAATTTTCACTAGGAGTTTCAACAGGAAGTAAATTTTGATTTTACTCCCAGACTTTGTCATGGCATTGAAAGACAATCAAAGATCCACATGTGAGAAAAATTGAAAAATAGAAGCACTGAGAAATTCTTATATATACATAAATACAAGTGTGTGTGGGAGTGTGTGTAGTCTACATTGACAAAAAGGACAATGAGCACAACTATAACAATGGCACTGGATTTTAATGCACATGTACCTGGATATTCAACCAAAGGTGTGGGTCCTTCAGCTGAGATTCCATTTCGTTGACAGAAACAATAGGATCAGAATCATCAAATTTGTCTGTTCGCGATGTGATGTTTTGTTTTACTGGCCATGTTACAAAAGACAAATCATCAATATAGAATTCAAAGCTATATAATAGTTTCTCACTGTGAAAGACCAAAATGCAT
>JACBKR010000427.1:0-73320 GCA_014218235.1 Colocasia esculenta
TTGCTAGGCAGTTAGCTTTAGAGTTAGGATTAGAGGCTGAGGAGTTAGAGGTCCCTTATCTGTGCACACACCTGCGGGAACAGTATCGACTAGGATGTGTTATTCCGTCGTTACCTGTGTGCATTGAGGAATCGAGTCTTAGATGGTGTTTCTTCTTGCTAAAGATGAAGGACTATGATGCAATTCTTGGTCTGGATTGGCTATGCTTTGTTGATTGTCAAGGGAAGAAGATCACTTTCCATATCTATAGTGAGGATGAGTTTCACATCACTTGCCAAGGAACTTAGTGGGAAGGGTTATTATCTCGCCATGAAGGCGATGAGGATGGTAACAAGAGTTGTGATGCTTTTCTTGCCAGCGTGGTATTAGTACCGAAGGTTGACCAGTCACTTACTCTTGCGGAGATTGATGTAGTGCAGGAGTTTCCAGACATTTTTCCCGATGATTTGTCTGGATTGCCACCGGTTAGAGACATAGAGTTTACCATAAAGTTGCTTCTAGGCACCTCTCCTATCTCAAAGGCTCCATATCGGATGGCACCTGCTGAGTTAGAAGAGCTGAGGAAGCAGTTGCAAGATTTGCTAGATAAGGGATTTATTCACCCTAGTGTATCTCCTTGGAGCGCACTTGTTTTATTCGTAAAGAAGAACGATGGGTCACTTAGGTTATGCATTGATTATAGAAAGCTCAACCAAGTGACTGTAATGAACAGGTATCCCTTACCGCGGATTGATGATCTATTTGACCAGTTACAGAATGCATCGGTCTTTTCCAAGATTGATCTGCGGTGTTGCTATTCAGTTGAGGATTAGGATGAGGATGTGTAAAACGACGGCCTTTAGGACTTGTACGAACATTATGAGTTTTTAGTTCTTCCTTTTGGTCTGACCAACGCCCCTGCAGCGTTCATGGATCTCATGAAACTGGGTGTTTAGACCTTATCTAGATAGTTTGTCATAGTGTTCATCGATGAGGGTTGGTCTATTCTCCAGATGAGGCCACACACCATCAGCATTTGAGGGTAGTAGTGCTTGAGTTCTCTGAGAGCACAAGCTGTATGCTAAATTCAGCAAGTGCGATTTCGGATGCGCGAGGTTCATTTCCTTGGGCATGTTATTTCTGGTGCTGGTTGTAGCAGTTGATCGAACAAAGGTCCAGGCTGTGTTAGATTGGAAAAATCCAGGAACCCTATCGGAGATTCATAGTTTCCTTAGTTTAGTAGGCTATTATCGGTGATTATTGAAGGGTTGCATCTATCGCTGCACCTTGACTAAGCTAACCAGGAAGGGGCGTGAAGTTTGTTTGGTTCGAGGAGTGTGAGAGTAGCTTTCAGTTGTTGAAGGCTAAGCTTACTCTCACCGGTATTGGTTTTACTGAGTGGTGAAGAAGGTTTTGCCATTTACTCGGATGCATCTCAGATTGTTTAGGCTATGTGTTGATGCAGCAGGTTAGGCTAGTGGCTGCTTCTCATCAATTGAAGGAGCATGAGCATAACTATCCAACTCATCATTTGGAGCTTCGCGGCAGTGGTTCTTGCACTAAAGATCTAGAGACACTATCTTTATGGTGTCATATTTGAGGTGTTCACTAACCATAAGAGCCTGAGGTATCTCTTCTTGCAAAAGTAATAAACCACCGACAGAGATGATGGATTGAGTTCCTCAAGGACTACGACTTCGATATTCAGTATCATCACCGAGAAAGGAGAATGTCGTAGCGCATGCTCTTAACTAGAAGAGGTTTACTCTAGCAGGATTGGAAGATGTGGAGGATGCCGCATGTGCGATGACTGAGATAGAGCCATTATGTCAGGCTTTTGTAGCTCAATTGTTCATTCGGTCCTGTTTTGGATGAGGTGATCGAGCAGCAAAAAGGCGACCCTAGACTCCAGGAGTTAGTGGGCAAGGCAGGCATTACTCGTGATGAGGATGTTGTGATTAGGTTCCATCACCGAGTTTGTGTTACCGATATTTTAGATGTTTGTGAGCATGTCTTGAAGAAGCTCATAGGTCTAGATTCGCTATTCATCCGGTAAAAACACTAACATGTACCAGGACTTGAAGATATTATTTTGGTGGTCTGCATGAAGAAGGATTAGAGCATTTTGTATCTATGTGTTTAGTATGCCACCAAGTGAAGGCCGAGCGGCAACGACCATCTAGTTTTATGCAAAAGATGGAAATCCCAGTATGGAAGTTGGAGGCTGTCACTATGGATTTTGTAATGGGTTTGCCCAGATCAAGAAGGGGCAATGACTTGATTTGGGTATGTAGATAGATTCTCTAAGACTGCGCATTGTTGCCTATGAAGAAGAAGCAGTCGGTGAGAGTTTAGCTAGGTTGTATGTTAGTAGCATTATTAGTCATGGGTGCCGAAGTTTATCATTTCGGATCGAGATCGGAGATTAACTTCGAGGTTGTGGAAGGGTCTTCAGGATGCATTAGGCTCTGAGTTGAAGCTTAGTTTGGTGTTCATCCCCAGACAGATGGACAGTCCGAAAGGACTATCCAGATGCTCGAGGATATGTTGAGAGCGTGTGTGCTGGATTGGAAGGATGATTGGGAGCGTCATTTACCTCTTGTGGAGTTCGTATTTAACAAACAGTTTTCATGCGAGTATTGGTATGGCTCCATTTGAGGTGTTGTATGGAAGGCCTTGTAGATCTCTTTATGTTGGCAGGAGACCAGTGATAGGCAGTTGATCGGTCCAGAGTTAGTTCAAGAGACTTCGAATAAGATCCAGCTTATCAGGAAGAGGTTTGTTGCGGTGCATGATAGGCAGAAGAGTTACATCGACAACAGAAGGAAGGATTTGGAGTTTGAGGTTGGCGAGCATGTCTTTTTGAAGATTTTACCTACTTGAGGTGTTGTCAGATTTGGCAGGCATAGTAAGCTATGTCCTAGATTCATTGGCCGTATGAGATTCCAGGGGTTTGGGCAGCGTGGCATATGAGCTAGTTTTACCTCTGTCGTTAGCTAGTGTTCATCCTGTAATCCACATATCTATGCTTAGGAGATATGTTCGAGATCCATTCATGTTATTAGTCACGAGCTAGTGGAGATCTAGCCAGATCTGTCATATGTTGAGTAACTAGTAGCTATTCTTGACCGGGAGGTTCAGCATCTTCGGAACAAGAGTATTGCATCCGTGAAGGTGCTATGGCAGACTTCTCACGAGAGGAGGCTACTTGGGAGCTTGAGGATGCTATGATGAAGAAGTATCCCGCAATTGTTGAGTAGCATCGGTCTAACTTCGAGGATGAAGTTTCTTTAAGGGGAGAGAGGTGTAAGGCCTCAAATTTTTGCCTTTTTCTTTTTGGAGTTTGGTCATGTATGTTTGAATGTTTTGTATATATATTTATGTGCACATGTGTATATGTATATATGTATATATACGTGTTCAATTATGTTGTACATATTGCTTTTATTTAGTTGTGCATATGGTATTTAAATTGTACATTACTTTATAATATGTATGTAGAGTAAGCATGAATGTTTGCACAATTTTGCATTCTGGCCGAAAGACCAGTTGGCGTCAACATGCATGACGTGCATGGGGATGTTAGCATCTGGATCGATGGACGTTAACTCCTGGTAGGCATCTAGATATGGGATGTCTATCTCCCAGATTTATTGTGGTTTCAAATCCCTTCGCCCCAGTTTTTGGAAACCATCGTCCAACGGTCGGAAACCCTACCTAAATGCGTACCCAACTTCTCTTGGCTTATAAAACACCTCCCTTTGACCAGACTGAGCCTTTGGATCTTAAGAAACCCTAAAAAGCTTGTTGTGAACTTTGAACTTTAAAACATTGGATATGGCGATTGGAAGCTCCTTCTGGCGATCTACAATGACTGGAAGGGACTCGGTTCATCTGTAAAGCTTCCCCAACTCCGACATGCTTCCTCCATCAACACAGAAGCCGGATCGAGGGGAGATTGGAGGGCTTCTTGGAACTGGCCTAGGAGAGCATCGTCGGCAAATATTTCCATTTAACGATTTTTCCAAAGGCAAGTAACCCTTAGATCTCATCCATAATCATGCCCAGTAGGTCCCAGGCATTTTTAATGAATTTTTCTCGTGTCCTAGAACCCCCATTCACCCTTGTTTTGTGCGTTCAGTCTGTATTCTGTAGACATGAACTTAACGGCAACATCTGCTGCCGTTAAGATCCCTGGTTGGCGGCATCATCTTGTGTCGTTAACCTATATTGGCGGCAGCATCTGTGTCGCCAAGTTCAACAGGTTAGATAGAATGATGTGTTTGATCCTTGTGTCATATTTTCTGCATTTTTGGACATTAGCGCATGTTGTAAATTTGTGTATGATCAAGTACGTTCAGTAGAACATGCCATGTGATTAGGTCGAACTTTTGTCAACAGTCCTATTTATTAGAATTTCTGTAACAGAATATTAAGCCTGATTTAGCATTGATAAAATTTGTTTAAATAGATCCATGTTAAATTAGAATTTCAGAAAATTACTACGACTATGTAATGACTGTTAGCAGGTTTTGAAACTGTTATACATGACTGTCCTACTGTGTGCCATGCGTAATTGAATTTAGTGATAAATATGATTGAAGCATGTTTTAATTATTAAAATTGTTTTACAGATCTGAAAAATATGAGAAATTGAGCATGTAATAGAGGTACTGTTGGGAACCTGTGATTAAAATATCGTGGCATTTTGATAACAGTAGGTATTGTCATGAGTTAAATGAGCAAAAAATGACATGTTAAGCATGCTAATGTTAATTGAATGAAGTTCAATTGTTAGCAGCATGTTTAGGTCTGTATTAAGAGTCAATTTCATTGTGAAATAGTAAAAGTATACAATGTAAACTGATCCATGTATATGTTTTAAAATGCATGTGTGTGAGTTAAGTTCATGTGAATACTATGATAACGTGATAATGTGAAAAGTGTATAAATTGTGCCATGTGTGACACTGCTACCATAGAGGGATGTGCCACTGTACCGTAGTAAAGTCCCTACTGAAAGGTTCAATGTGTGTGAAATCCTATGGGCAATTAGGATGAAATCCTGGAGGTGGACACGTACCACTAGTTAGGGTGGAGAGTGCTTCTCCCAGTTCTGCGCAGTTAACCAAGATCTATCACTATTTTGCCTAGGTGATAGGTATGTGATTGTGTACATATGTGTCCTTCTATTGGTGGTTTGGACTATGTGTCACGGCAACTAAGTGTAAAATGTGAAATGTGAAGTGTGAAAGTTGTGCAATGTGAAATTGTTAAGTAAATATGTTAGCATGTGAATAAGTGTAAATCCATATGAATATGTTTAATTCATGTTAAAACAGCAAGCAAAAGGTATGTGTATTGATGTTAAATGCATGTGAAAAATGAATAGAATCCATGATAGGTATGTTATTTATTTTGTGCTAATCCATGCTTAAATTATGGGTAGTTACTTAATGATTTGAATGAGATTTAAATTTTGAAAGCATGTTGAATAAAAGGTGTAAGATACATGTCATAAGATTCATGCTAGTTGTTTATTTGATATGGAACATGGACCATGTACTTCTATTTGTATGGATTTCAATGTATAGTAAAATTAAATTGTTTAAAGCATACAATATGTATTTCTCCTTAGCAAAAAGGGTAACCTGTGTAAAAGATATGTGTATGGTTGTGTTCATGGTTTGCTTGTTGGGTCTATTTAGACTCATACTTGCTTCGGCGTATAGGTACAGGTGTCTCCACATCTTTCGAGGAGATTATTAGGAGCGACTTCGAGCACGAGGAGTAGCATTTATTGTGGAGATCTCTACGTTGTGCCTTTCATTTCATAGTTTGTAATTTGGAGCTATGTAATTGAGAATGGATAATGTAATTCATTTGAAAGTTGTATTAATGTGGACTTTAGTATTTCCTTTCATTTATCGTTATATAGACTGTGGATATTAATGATGATGATGGAATGGAATAAAATTCATACTTTCTTTCCGCTGTACTCTTTACTATTCATGTACATATCAACATACAGTTTAGTGTTGGTGTAACGGCCCCGGCGCCCGGACCCTCGGCTCCCACCAAGAATCCGAACATCGGCACGGCTGCCCACGGGTCCGGAGACTCGGAAGGGCTAACGGATCGGTTCTAACAAGATATGTAATAGAGATGAATAACAACAAACGCACTAAAATGTACGACAGGTGAGGGAAAAGAGTCCAACAATGAGTAACAGTGTAGTACAGTCCCAAAGTAAATAAAGTACAAGTACTGAAACAAAAGGGAAAGAACACGTCCCTTAGGGGCATACCCCGAGCGTGAAGTACACAAGTTGGGGAACACTGCACACTGGGGGGCGCCGTTTACTATGGCCCTGTCTCCTAAGTTCGCCGCGTAGAGGACTATTGTGAAGTCTCACCTGCAAAAGAGGACATGAGCTTCATGAAGAAGCCCAGTAGGGACTACCAATCTGCCACTGGTTCTAACAACAGAGAAGAACTAAGTGCAGTAATTAAATAAGAAATAAATTATATTCTAAAACATAGTCAAGTGCGGAAGCGTGAAAGAAACTACACGGTCGTCGGTCTAGGCTACACGTCGGGACTAGAAAACCTGTGTAAAACACGACACCAGAAGAACCCCAAGGCTGTAAACTCAGACAGTAAGGACTGCCTGGACAGTAACAATAGCTACAGAACACTACACTGGTCAACCAGTCAGGTGCACCATGCGCCTTACCCTCGACCGATAGTCCATGTCTAGCACCTCCCATCAGAGTGAGACACGGAACTAAAGTAACCACAACGTCGTAGTCTGGCAAGACTACAGTCCCACGCCTGACCCCTCTAAATGGTTTCGGAACCACGTAGAGTGAGGCAGTGAGAAAGGACTAGCTGGTCCGCACCGAAGCACCATAAACTACCTCGGCGACCCAGACCCAGCTAAGAGAGCTCTACAAACGACTCTCTACGCTGCTATCCCCACTATTTTCCCCTCCGCTCCAAGTCCGTGACTCGAGCACGCCGCCCGCCGCCCGGAGAACTCCTCTAACAGGCGCATGGGGATGGGGGTCCCAGGTAACAGTAACAACCTGTCTCGTGGACAACCCCTCAAGTGCCTACCACCGGGTGAAGAGACTAGAGTAGCACTGCACTAGGAATAACACAAGTGCCAAGGAAACTGAGTCGCAGCAGAAGCAGAATGTCAAAACCTTTTGCAGTCCCTCTCGGTCAGACAGGCGATGCAGCGCTACATCGCGATAAGAACGCGATGATCCTGTCTGTCGCGACAAGAAACTAGAAGGCAACCCTTCGACTGTCATGATAAGAATGCTAAGGCTTAAGGCGCGACAACAAACTCGGGTCTTCTGAACGCGACACATATACCCCGTCGCATTTGCTAACGTGATGGATGCTCGGGCGCGTTCAGAGAGAACGCGATGCGATGATACGTCGCGACGGGGAAGCCGTCATGACCTCAGTCGAGTGCTCAAATAGAGCAACTCCATGACCCCAAATGCCACAAAACTGAACAAGAACAGGGAGGAGAGCATGGAAAGGAGGGAAATACATCCATTGGCATGCAAACCACCCAAGGAAACCCTCATGCATACAGGAATGCAAGCTACACTCAAATAAATTCCCCTATGCCACATGAAGCCCTCAACACAACTCCCCTTCCAAGCATGGGTCAAACATCAAGAAACCATCCAACCAACACACATGGTTCCCAAAATAGGCAATGCACAACCTACCATGGTTTCTAGGCTTGGAGAAGGAGGATTGAGCCTTAGCATGCCACAAGTAGGTGGAGGGTAAGGAGTCCCCACCTCAATACGAAGATCCACCCAATTTGGGCCTTCTCATAGGCTAGCACCCCTCGACCTCCGAGCTCCAATACTCCAAGAGCCGCATCCACAAGCGAGCTTGACCATCCCAAGCCGATGGAGATGACCACACCAGGGGAAGAACCACAGAGAAAAGAAAGAAGAGAAGAAGTGAGGATGAGGAACACAATCTAGATACCCACCCACACAACAATTCATATCCAAACTTACCAAGCAAGCCACAAAGATCCACCCAAACTCCTCATAGAGCCACCAAGCACAGAAGAATTGCCAGAGAGGGGAAGGCATAGAGAAATGGGCAAAATAGGGTTGTGCTTTCGGGCTTGGGCACTTAAACACAGACGATAAGAATGCGATGGACCTGGTCGTCATTACCAACGTTAACGCGATAGCCACTACGTCGTGATCTGGAAAAGCCTGCGACCCTAAAGGTCAAAGCCACACGTGGCATGTATGCAACGCTGGCATCTGATCACACGGGCTAGTATGTCGTGTTCATGCATGCACAACAAAACACGTGTCTCCACCGTCCAGACAGCTAAAAGATAAAACAACAGAGTGCTGTCGGAGCCCTGTCACGACAGGGCGGCCGACACGTTCTCATTCAAAAATGCGACGGTCACCTACGTCGCCTTCAGAAGGCAACGGGTCGACATGTCGCGATCATAGTCGAGAGAGCTGGCCCTCAAAGGGGACAGGGATGTTACAATCTAACCAAGAAAAAAACAATTTCGTCCTCGAAATTAAGGGCGAAACTAGAGGGAAAGAGGGTAAACAAAGTACATGTCACTCCAACAAGTAAGGGAACTGCTCCCGCATCTCGTCCTCACGCTTCCAAGTGACCTCGCCACCGATGCGGTGCTCCTAAACCACCTTATGTTGGGTTGAGTGTGAACTTTATACATTTCCCCTCATTATTTTGATGATGACAAGTTGGGATTTTAATGCACAAATAAGTGGAACATGCTAAATACATCACAAATGCAATAACAATATTCAAAAAATATGTTTCCAAACCATTTATCATTTATATTCATGATAATAAATGGACTAATGATTTATGTGTTTATTTCTCAGGGACATACAATTCTTGCAAGGATAGTGTCGACACACCCCTACTGGTGTCGACACAATGCTTCAAACCCAAGGTAAAATGATGAAGAAATGGTCGAGTTGTGTCGACACTAGATTCAGCTCCTAGAAGGCCTGTTTGCCAGTTCTGTACAGTGTGTCGACACATCCTGAAGTAGTGTCAACACTAGAGACCCTTCCCAAAGAACCTTCTGTGCCAGTTGGGACAGTGTGTCGACACACCCCATGGGCAGGTCGACACACTCCGGAAACTTTTTCATCTTAAGTCACATCTGGACACGTGGCACTCTAGGGATTATGTGGATCGGCCTTGGAACATGTGCTGACGAACCCCAAGGGTACTTTTGGACACATTGTGCTATAAATACCCTCCAATTGGCCATCCAACACAAGAGACCTCCAAGAGCCTTCCAGAAGTCGGTTTGGCGGCAGGAAGTGTTCTCCTCCCCGATCTTGCTCCCCTTGTGCTTCTTCAACCAACTCCCACTTCTCCAAGCACAAGAAGTGAAGATTGATCCAAGATGAAGCAATGAGATCACTTCTAAGGGTATAAATCAAGTAGAAGCAGTCAATGTGAAGATTTCAATTAAGATCCCAAAGCACAAGTTGCAGAGCATCGGCCAGGGACTTCAAGGGATCAAGCATCTTCACAATTCAGCCTCTACAAGGCAGTATACTTGAAGAACAAGGATCTTACACTCAATTCCTCAATTCCCCTTGTTTCTTCTAAGTCATTCTTAAGATTGTGCATGAACTGTTGCATCAATCTTCTTGAATGAACTTTTATAGATCAGATCATTGCTAGAGGATCTGGATCTTTGTGTTTTTGTTTTAGAAAGTTGGTTGTGATCCTGTGTGCTCAGTGTTGAGTCGTTGTACTCAGTTGTGGTTGAGCAGTTGTGCTCAGGTGTCTAGAGTAGTCTTGCTCTAGAGGTTGTGTGAGTTGTAGAACTCAGTGTGTTGGAGTTGTCAGGCTCCAGTGTGTGGTGTATCCAAGTGTGTAGTGGATCCTCACAGTGTGAGAGTGGATGTAGGAATCACGTGGTGTGATTTCCGAACCACCTAAAAATCTATGTACAGTGGTTTGTTTGTGATTCAAATTCACTTTGCGCTAGATGTATGCATATGGGTTTTTCGAATTCTCTTCTAATCAACTTGATCTCACACCAATCATATAATTCACATAATCACTCATCAGATCTATAAAGTGCTCTTTCAAATTGCCTCTAATTCAAAGCATTGTTTTAAATGGCTAAGCTTCCACAGTTTTTGGCTTAGATCTATTCAACCCCCCCCCCCCCCCTTCTAAATTTGATCCAACCTATTTTCGATCCTACAATTGGTATCAGAGCGGGTTTATATCTGATTTGATCTGAGTGCTTTCTGTTTGTTCTGTGTGCTTTACTTACTTGCTTGCTTAGTGTTTCCTTCTTTACACCATCAATTTGATTCAATGGATTCTAAAGGGTTCATAGCTGAGGGTCATTCCATTAATAGGCCACCATTCTTCATTGGGACTGACTACTCCTATTGGAAGAATAGAATGCAAGTATTCCTTAGAGCCCAAAACTATGAAATCTGGAATGTAGTCGAGGTAGGTCCCTATGAGAACCAGGGAGAGGAAGAAACCTGGACCAGGGAATAGATTAGAGGGGCTACCCTGAACTATAGTGCCTGAATATGATCCAATGTGTAGTCCACCCTAAGGAGTACTCAAGAATCTCCATGTGCAAATCTGCCAAGGAGACGTGGGATAAGCTTGAGCTACTCTATGATGGAACATCCCAAGTAAAAGAAACCAAAGCTAACATTCTTGTTTCTGAGTATGAACTATTTATGATGAAATCTGATGAGACAATTTCTGAAATGTTTGCTAGGTTTATGATCATTGTGAATGGACTGAAGGCTTTAGGTAAGGATTATACAGATGCTGATTTGGTAAGGAAAATCTTGCGCTCTCTCTCTTCAATTTGGCACACTAAGGCCACAGTCATCGAAGATTCTAAAGATTTGTCCAAAATCTCTTTGGATGAATTGATAGGATCCTTAATGACTTATGAAATAAACCTGAAAAGAAATGAAGAGCACATAATCAAAACCAAACCAGTAGCCCTCAAAGCTTCATCTAGTCACAAAGACAAGAATCAGGAGAAAACAAGTTCTGATGAGTCTGAGTCCAATGAGGATGAGCTTGCCCTCATGACCAGGCAATTCAAAAAATTCTTAAAATATAGAAAAGGAAAACTCTTTGGGAAAAAGAAATTCCCATCAGGAAAAAGAAACACTTCCTTTTCTAATGCCAATTCAAGTAGAAATAAAAAATCTGATGAAGTTGTCATTTGTTACAGGTGCAACAAACCAGGACATATGAAGGGAGAATGTCCTGAGAACAAGAAGGAGAAATACAAGAAGATTCACAAATTCAAGAAGTCAAAAGCAATGGTTGTCACTTGGTCTGATGAAGACTCAAGTGAGAAAGAAGAAGAAAAGTCCTCAAGCTCTGAGAGTGAGGAAATTTGCTTTATGGCAAATGGCTCAGATGGAAAGGTAAGTACATCTTTTGAAGATTATTCAATTGATGATTGACAAGATGCGTATGCTGAACTTGTTAAAAATTATTCTGAAATAAGAAAAGAAAACAAACATCTAAAGAAGAAAATTGAAAACATTCTGCATAACCAATCAATAAACAAAAGAATTTGTGAATTGGAAATGAAGTAGCTGAGCTCCACGAGGAAAAATAAATCTTCTGAATGTGAATGACGAGCTCAAGCTTGCATCCCAAAAGGCCACTCATGAGTTTAAAGAATTGTCTGAAAAGCTAGAATTGGAACAAAAAGAAAACAACAAAATGCTGATGAAATCAAAACCTTAAAAACCAGCTAAAAGAAAAAGAACAAGTCATTGAAACCTTCACAAAAGGTAAAGACAATTTGGAGGTCTTGCTAGGAGTCAGAATGAGATATGAATCACATGGACTAGGATTCAATAAACAAAAATCAAAGAAAGACAAATCTCGTGAGATAAGGGAAAAAGCACCCTTGATAAATTTTGTCAAAGGTCCTAGTCTTGAAAACACAAAAAATAAGCATGTGTCAAGCAACACAACAAAGACTTCAAAAACCAGAACAAAAAGAAACCAAACATGTCGTCATCAGTCAAGGACAGGTCGACCTGCTCAACCTCAATAAACACAAACCAGTCAACCAAAAATTCAAATAAAAATCTGAAAAATAAGAAAAATTCAAAAGAAGCCATTCATGACAAACCTTGGACTTCCAAGACAGCACATCAAGCTAATTGGACTAATTCTTGGAACCAATGGTATCACAATCCATTTTGGTACCACCTCAATCTTCTATCCAAAATTTTCAATGTACCAACAAAACCCTTGGTTTGTACCTCCACAACTGAACACTCATGTCCAAATGCAAAACTCCCCTCCTAAAGAGAAAAGAACACTGGTGTTTTTATTCCAAAAGGGAAGAACAAATTGAAAAAGGCAAAAAACACCACTGAAAGAAAACAAAAAATAAATCAGACTTGGGTTAGAAAAGATTTGATGTCAATGCTCAAACATTCTGATGGTCCCAACAATTTGGGTACCAAAATCTTCTCTCCACTGATTGATTTTGCAGGAAGGTCGTGCACCCAACTCAAATGTATGGTTCCTTGATAGTGGGTGTTCACGACACATGTTTGGAGACAAAGCTAAATTTTCATTCCTGATTGAGAAGGAGGGAGGTTCTGTTACATTTGGAGGTAAAAATAAAGGAAAAATTATTGGATCTGGAAAGGTTGGTCAATCTTCCTCAAACTCAGTTGATAATGTTTTGTTAGTTGATGGTTTAAATTACAATTTGCTGAGAATTAGACAACTATGTGACAAAGGTCACAAAGTTGGGTTTGAATCTGATTTTTGCAAGATAATTGACTCATTAACTGATAAAATAAAATTCTTTGGAAAGAGGAAAAATAATGTCTACATGATCAACCTTGATAAAAAATTTTCTGAAAATATTTGTCTTCTTGCAAATAAGAATGAAATTGCATGGACTTTGCACAAAAGACTTGGTCATGCAAGTTTCAGAACAATAAATAAACTGTTAAGGCTGAATTTGGTTAATGGTCTTCCTGAATCCTTTTCTAATGTAGAAAATCAAGTTTGTGGGATTTGTGCCCAAGGAAAACAAACCAGAAAATCTTTTAAAACCTTCAATGAGGTACTCACATCTAAGCCACTAGAATTACTTCACATGGACCTCTTTGGCCCAACAAGAATTCTAAGTCTTAGTGGCAAAAGATATGGGTTTGTCATTATTGATGATTTTACTAGATTTACATGGGTTATTTTTTGTCCCACAAAAGTGATGCAGGAATTTCTGTACCACTACCTTAACAAGTTTTCCATATAAAATCAAAAACATTTTGACTGATCATGGGGGTGAGTTTGAAAACAAATCCTTTTTTGATTTATGTGCTGAACTTCACATATTTCACAGTTTTCTTCACCAAGAACTCCAGAACAAAATGGAGTTGTGGAAAGAAAGAATAGAACTCTTGTGGAAATGGCTAGATCCATGCTCTTAGAAAGCAATTTGCCCACATCCTTCTGGGCTGAAGCTGTGAATACAGCAAATCACATTCTCAATAGAGCATTGGTCGACCAAAAATCAGAAAAGCCCCTTGTGAGTGTTGAAAAACAAAAAGCCAACCTTGTCTTATTTCAAAATCATTGGGTGTAAATGTTTTGTGCATAACAACAATAAGGAAAATCTTGACAAGTTTGATGCTAAAAGTCAGGAAGCCATCTTTCTTGGCTATTCTGAAGTGTCAAGAGCTTTTAGAGTTTACTCTCTCAAGAACAAAACTGTTGAAGAGTCTCCACATGTTATTTTTGATGAAAATTCCTTTTCAACTCATGGTTCTAAATCTTGCAGGGACAGTCAAGATAATGAAGAGGATGATTTCATTATGGATTCTTCACCAACTGTTGAGGAAAATGAAGACATTGGTGAGAATTTGAACATTCATTCACCTACTCCTAGTGGATCAGGTAATGTTGTTCCAGACTTAAGTGCATCTCAACAGGTAACTTCTGAACATAGATTTTGAGAGATCACCCATTAGAAAATGTTGTTGGTAATGTGCATGATAGGGTAAGAACTAGATCATCATTCCTGAATGCAATTCATGAAGACCCACTAGCACTAATTCCCAAGTTGAACCAAATTCAATTGATGAAGCTCTAATGAGTTCTGATTGGATCAATGCAATGCATGATGAACTTCATGAATTTGAAATAAATCAAGTATGGGAATTAGTATCTAGACCTAGTGACCAATCAGTCATTGGCAGTACATGGGTTTTCAGAAATAAATTGAATGAAAATGGTCAAGTCATAAGGAATAAAGCTAGGCTAGTTGCAAAGGGGTACAACCAAGAATTTGGAATTGATTTTGAAGAGTCATATGCCCCTGTAGCTAGGCTAGAAGCTGTAAGATTTTTTCTTGCTTTTGCATCTTCACTGAAATTTAAAGTTTATCAAATGGATGTCAAAAGTGCCTTTTTGATGGTTATATAAAAGAAAATGTTTTTGTTGAACAATCTCTAGGCTTTCAAAATGAAAAATATCGTAATCATGTTTTAGGCTTCATAAGGCTCTTTATGGTCTTAAACAAGCTCCAAGGGCTTGGTATGACCGTTTGAGTTCTTTTCTGCTTGAAAAAGGATATTCTAGAGGTAATGTTGGTCAAACCCTGTTGACAAAAACTGTCAATAAACAAATAATTACAGTCCAAATTTATGTTGATGACATAATATTTGGATCAACCAATAAGAGCCTGTGCACTGAATTTGCAAACCAAATGAAAAATGAATTTGAAATGAGTTTAATGGGAGACTTACAATTTTTCTTGGGATTGTAGGTTAACCAAACCAGTGAGGGGATCTTCATAAGTCAAACCAAATATATCAAAGAACTTCTGAAAAGGTTTGACTTCCAGAACCTCAAAAGATTCAAGCACACCATTCCAATTAATGCTAAACTAGAAGAAGACTCACTTGGTAAGTCAGTAGACCCAAACATACAGAGGTATGATTGGTTCTCTACTCTATCTCACCACTTCTAGACCTGACATTCAGTTCAGTGTGTGCTTGTGTGCTAGATTTCAAGCTAATCCAAAAGAAAGTCACATGTAGTGTTAAAAGAATCTTTAAATATCTTGTGGAACATGTGATCTTGGAATTTGGTATCCTGTTGGTTGTAAGTTAGATTTGATTGCCTATTGTGATGCTGATTATGCTGGGTGTAAGCTTGATAGAAAAAGCACAAGTGGCTTGTGTTTGTACTTAGGTGATGCCTAATCTCTTGGGCTTCTAAAAAGCAACACTCGGTTGCTCTATCAACTGCAGAGGCTGAGTATGTTGCAGCTGGTAGATGTGGCACTCAAATTCTTTAGGTGAAACATCAACTTCTTGATTACAACAAGAGTTAGGTTGTGTTCTCATTCTTTGTGACAACACAAGTGTCATAAATTGTCTAAAAACCCAATTCAGCATTCTAGAACAAAACACATTGAAATTAGGCATCATTTCTTGAGGATGAGGTAGAAAGAACCTTTGAACTCCTCTTTATTGAAACTGAAAAACAAATTGCTACATCTTCACTAAACCTCTTCCTGACAATAGATTTTCATCCTGAGGAGAGAGCTTGGTCTTTGCAAATATCCATCTTCTTGATCTCTCTCATTGGGTTGAGTGTTTAGGCATGTTCTGAGGGGAGACATTGTTTCGTCATTCTTCTTTGCTTTCTTGGTTCATATTGTTCACATCTCTCTCAATTCAACTTCTATTTCTTTTTGACAATAAATTCTTCAACTCACATTGTGTTGAACTTCTTGGTATATCAAATGGTGACTTGAAGAAGGACAAGTTCTGCTTGTCTGAACACTTTCACTATGCGAGAGTATATATCTTCGCCAAGTACCAAGAAATGAATATGCAATTGTTGAAGGGGAGCTTTTGTTGTTCAAAGAGAATCATTTCTGTTTTCAAAATACTTGCACATCTTGATTTTGATGAAAAGTTGTCGGAATCATCATCTCAGGGGGAGCTAGAGAATTCACAAGTCATTCTTTTTGCAAAATTCAAAACTCTTCTTGAATTACAACTTCCTTGCATGATGTACTCATTGAGTTGTCTAGAACCTCAAAATGATTTTTTTTAGTGATCTACTACATCTTTTTACAGTCAACTCTCAACTATACTCTTCAAGACTACAAAAATTCAAATCTCTTTCAAAGACTGAAGGATAATGTGTGCCTTGAATTTAAACATTTTTTTTTGCAACTGATGTGGGATATAATGCTTTCATTTTATAAAATTCTCTTACAATTACCATTCAACAGAGCAATGGCACAAATGCTGAGAAACTACAAACCTTCATAATGAATGAAGTGCCATGTATGTCATGAGGTATTATTGCTATCTCTGTTCAAAGGGGTTAAAAAATCAAACAATAAAAACAAAAATGCTCTATACATTTTGATGATGACTGAGTAACTGAAATATTGGCGTCTGATAAATGTATATTTTCATGTCAAAAGGTTATCATTTACCCCTTGAAACTTGATAATCGGTAAATCTCTAGTATCCAGGGACTATGGTGTCTAAAAAGCATTAGTTATTAAGTGAACAAGATTTACTACATTTGATAGTTTGTTTAAAAATTTAAAAAAAAAGTGTTTGTCCAAGGAAAATTGTTTAAAAGAATCATCCCTATCTTTCATCAGTTTGTTTTAAAGCTATTATTTTCATCACACTTGATCTCAGTCTAAAAGACAATTTTATTTCTTTAGATTTGGAGAATATGTAGTTTGTCATTGATTGTTGAATGTATTATATCCCTCAACCATTATTTTAATGGCTCAAGTCATTTAATGAACATATCCTGTAAGTTGTTGTGTAAAACATGAAGTTTGCTGAATTTTTGTAACATTTGATAAATGAATTCTTTGGTGTCTTAAAAATCCTTGAAAAGTTAATTCCATTCATATTTCATCATATTAAAGATTTCCCAAAATTCACAAAATTTCCCATGCTCGAATATACAAAACTTCAGGCCAGCTCGACACCACCTCCATCTTGTGTCGACGCAGTCTAAGCCCCTGTCGACACACCCCCCTATCTAGTGTCGACACAAAGGCCTTTCTGGGTGATTCTAGCCATTCGCGCCGGTTTGGTGTTTCTTGTACCTACGGGCCATTGTACCCCTAAAACCCTTTTATATCCCAGGTCGATCCCGTGGCCGCCTCTTACCTTTGAAAACGGCAAGAACCATCCTCTCCTTCCCTCCTCCCAACCATCTCTATCCTCCTTCCCTTCACCCCATCTCCTTCATCCCCTGTTCTTCCTCATTCTTCTGCCACCATGGCTCCCAAGCGGGTGCCCCACCGTGGTGCCAGGTCTAGGTCAAACGCCAGACCTATTGCCGTGGAAGAACAACCACCTGTTGAGCGGACAAGCAAGCGTCGCCATGACCCTGTAGAGCAGCCAGGGATTTCTTCTGCATCTCCTACTCCATCTAAGAGAGGTAAGGCATCCTCTTCAAGTCGAGGTCCTTCCCTGAGGGGTTCTGCAAACCCTAGGAGGAAGATTCTGCAATCTTCTCTTGATGTTTCTGAAGAGTCTTCACTCATTCATCTGGATCTTCCCAGCGTTCAGAGGCAACCCCTTCCAAGCTGGCTAGTGAAGGGAAATCCATTTTGAAACCTAGGGCTAGATTTGGAAGACCATGTTCTAGCAACTGCATTTCCAAAAGTCCTTCAATTCTTCAACTTCTAGACTTGGTTACCTTTCATTTCTGCATTTAGAACCATTTACCCCAGACTTGTACAAGAATTTTACCTAAATTTGGAATGTACTGATGCGGGTTACAAGTCTGAAGTAAAAGGAGTTTTGATAGATTTGCCTACTGAGTTAGCAGCCACTTTGTTTAGAATTCCCGATGAAGGGGCAGATTACCACATTTTGAATTTGATCTCTATGAGGCTTACTCCTTGATGACTGGACTCCTAGCTATTGAGTCTGACCCAAGCAAACCCATGTGACCAAGTTCAACACAAACACCTTCCCACCTATGTTGAGACTTGTCCACCACATCCTTACCACAATCATCACACCCCAAGGTGGTGGAAGGGATAGACTCACATACATTCAAAGATTTGTTATATATTGCATGAAGAAGAACATCAAGATCAACCTGCATGTGATCATGTACCAGATCATGTCTGAGACTACTAGGAAAGATCTCTATATGCAGCTCATTTAACACCAGTTTTTGAGCACTTTGGAGTCTCATTTTGAGAATGAAAAAGCCCAATCAATCCAAAGTCCAATATTTACTGCTTCAAGCATTTGCAGAAGTTTATGGGATTTAGGCTTGAGGGTGATCAAGTGAGAAGAGGAGCAGCTGTAGTTGAGGCCCCAGTGGCTCCTGAGGTAGTGGCACAACCTCCTGAGGTACCGGCCCATGAGGATCAGCCTCCTGTTGAGGATGAAGCACAATTACCCTAGGATGTACCTCTCACACCTCCCTTTCAGATCTCATCACCACTTCATCCTGCTGTGGATATTCCTTCATTCACTCCACAAGCTCATGCTCAAACCTCCACTTCCTTTAGTGGACCTTCTGTTCCACTAGAGTTATATTCATTTCTAAATGACAAGTTTGATGCATTTACTTCTACCATCCAACAAATGTCAGAGAGCTTTGACCTAAAGATACAAAGGTTGGAAAATTCCATGAATGCTCAGTTTATCAAGCAGAAAGAAGCATCAGATCATGCAACTCAAAGGTTCAACAGACTCATTGGAACTTTGGCTGATGCATCCCTTGAATTGAAAGAACATCAAGAAACACTGGAAAAGGTTCTTCAAGGGATTTTAGCAAATTATCAAATCAACCTATTCAACAGTCAAGAAGCAGTATCTCAGATTTCAAAGACTAGACTGCCTTTTGCACATATGGTTGATAACTTAGAAGGCATGAAGAATCTCTCAGCACACATAGACAGTGAGATGTCTACCCTCAAGAAGGAGCTCAAAAACATCAACAAGCATGGAATTGTTAGCTCTTCATCTTCTGGTGCACAACCAATTTCAGTTGACCTGTCAATATTTCAGTCTAATATATATGAGAACAGTCAAGGATTGGAAGAAATTGTGCATACAAGACTCTCCACAAATGCAATCTGAGCTCAAGTCCGACCTTCATGGTATGGAATCAAGACTGAAGTCGATTGAATCAATCATCCTTCCCATTCCTCCTCTTCCTCCTCATGCGTAATGTACTTTTTCTTTTGATGTTGTCAAAGGAGGAGAAGAAAGAAAGAAAAGAAAGAAAAACTTTGGAATGTATTTGAATGCTTGTAATGAACATCTTTGTTAATGAAAAGTGATACTTGTTTTGTTGAATGAAAAGAAACACACTTGTCTTGAATGTGATTGAAAATCTTTGGAATGAATGTTACCGAATGTCAATCTTTGGAATGAATGTTAATGAATGTCAATGAATGGATGATTGTCAAGCTGCTTGGCCATTAATGAAAAGACTTCATCATTAGTAACATTGTGCCTCCTGAATGTGCAAAATGTCAAATGTTGCTAAAGTGTGTTCAATGGCCTTTCATAATTGTGAATAAAGTGATTGGAACATGGTTCATTGTCATTCAGTATGTTTGAAGTTGAATGTTGAGTAAACAAATGGCTTAAAATCACATTTCATTGAAATTTCAAATTTTCATGTGGACTTAATGTTGCCATCATAAAAAAGGGGGAGATTGTTGGGTTGAGTGTGAATTTTATACATTTCCCCTCATAATTTTGATGATGACAAATTGTGATTTTAATGCACAAATAAGTGGAACATGTTAAATACATCACACATGCAATAAGAATATTCAAAAAGCATGTTTCCAAACACATTATCATTTATATTCATGATAATAAATTGGACTAATGATTTATGTTTATTTCATAGGGACATACAATTCTTGCAAGGATAGTGTCGACACCCCCCTAATGGTGTCGACATAATGCTTCAAACCCAAGGCAAAATGATGAAGAAATGGTCAAGTGGTGTCGACACAGGATCAAGTTTTGTCGACACTAGATTCAGCTCGCAGAAGGCCTATTTGCCAGTTCTGTAAAGTGTGTCGACACAGCCTGAAGTAGTGTCGACACTAGAGACCCTTCCCAGAGAACCTTCTATGCCAGTTTGGGATAGTGTGTCGACACACCCCATGGGCAGGTCGACACACTCCGGAAACTTTTTCATCTTAAGTCACATCTGGACATGTGGCACTCTAGGGATCATGTGGATCGGCCTTGGATCATGTGCCCACGAACCCCAAGGGTACTTTTGGACACATTGGACTATAAATACCCTCCAATTGGCCATCCAACACAAGAGAACCTCCAAGAGCCTTCCAGAAGTCAGTTTGGTGGCAAGAAGTGTTCTCCTCCCCGATCTTGCTCCCCTTGTGCTTCTTCAACCCAATTCCCACTTCTCCAAGCACAAGAAGTGAAGATTGATCCAAGATGAAGCAGTGAGATCACTTCCAAGGGTATAGATCAAGTAGAAGCAGCCAATTGTGAAGATTTCAAGGAAGATCCCAAAGCACAAGTTAGAGCATCGGCCAGGGACTTCAAGGATCAAGCTTCTTCACAATTCAGGCTCTACGAGGGAGTATACTTGAAGAACAAAGATCTTACACTCAATTCCTCAATTCCCCTGTTTCTTCTAAGTCATTCTTGAGATTGTGCATGAACTGTTGCATCAATCTTCTTGAATAATCTTTTATAGATCAGATCATTGCTAGAGGATCTGGATCTTTGTGTTTTTGTTCTAGAAAGTTGTTTGTGAGCCTGTGTGCTCAGTGTTGAGTCGTTGTCCTCAGTTGTGGTTGAGTAGTTGTGCTCAGGTGTCTAGAGTAGTCTTGCTCTAGAGGTTGTGTGAGTTGTAGAACTCAGTGTGTTGGAGTTGTTAGGCTCCAGTGTGTGGTGTATCCAAGTTGTGTAGTGGACCCTCACAGTGGGAGGGGGGATGTAGGAATCACGTGGTGTGATTTCCGAACCACCTAAAAATTTCTGTGCAGTGGTTTGTTTGTGATTCAAATTCACTTTGTGCTAGATGTATGCATAGGGTATTTCGAATTCACTTCTAATCAACTTGATCTCACACTCTAATCATATAATTCACACAATCACTCATCAGATCTATAAAGTGCTCTTTCAAATTGCCTCTTATTCAAAGCATTGATTTAAATTGGCTAAGCTTCCACAGTTTTTGGCTTAGATCTATTTAACCCCCCCCCCCCCCCCCCCACCTTCTAGATCTGATCCAACCTATTTTTGATCCTACACCTTAGCCAGTGAGATATGCCTCCTGCGAAGCTGCTACAGCTTGCAGTCCACCACGCTGACTGGGTACTCTGGTACGGACAGGTCTAGAGCGACCTCTAGCTGTGAGTAGTCGAGTACATGCGATGGATCTGGCATGTACTTCGTCAGCTGCGACACGTAGAAGATGTCATGGACACTTGCCAACTCAGACGGAAGAGCCAACCTTTAAGCGACCTCACCAACCCACTCCAGGATGGGAAAGGGGCCAACAACCTCGGGCTGAGCTTGCCCATCTTCCCAAACCTGAGAACGCCCTTGGTGGGTGAGATCTAAAGAACACACTGTAACTGGCCTCGAACTAAAGTGGCCTCCTACGAACGTCATCGTAGCTCTTCTGTCTGTTCTGCACTATCTACAACCTCTGTCTGATCAGCCTCACGGTGTCTGCGCACTACTGCACCAACTTTGGACCAAGCAACTGCCTCTCGCCAACCTCATGCCAGTGCAACGGTGTCCTGCACGGTCGACCACATAGGGCCTCGTAGGGCACCATCCCGATGCTAGAGTGAAAGCTATTACTATTTGAAAACTCCACCATAGGAAGGTGTGACTCCCATGTGCTGCCCCAGTCTAGGCAACACGCTCTCAACAAGTCCTCGAGGGTCTATATGGTCCTCTCTGACTGCCCATCTATTTGTGGGTGGTAGGCTGAACTCAACCTCAACTCGGTGCCAAGTGCACGATGAAAGCTGCGCTAGAAATGAGAAGTGAACCTCGGATATCTATCTGAGATAATAGAGACCGGGGTTCCGTGCAAGGCACCACTCTGTACACAAACAACTGTGCAAGTCTGTCCACTGACCACGCTGCTCTGACCGGTAGGAAGTGAGTTGCCTTTGTCACCTATCGACGATGGCCCAAATGTTGTCGTGCCCCTGTGAAGTGCGAGGTAAACCAGAAACAAAGTCCATGGTGATGTGCTCCCACTTCCACACGGGAATGGGGAGTGACTGCAATCACCACCAGAACGTTGGTGCTCTGCCTTCACCTGTTTGAGGTAAGGCAGTGCTAAACAAACTCAGCAATATCTTTCTTCTCCCAGGCCACCAAAAGAGCACCCTCAAGTCATGGTACATCTTGGTGGAGCTAGAATGAATAGAGTATCGCGACCTGTGCACCTCAACCAGTACCTCCTCCCTGACGTCCTCTGGAACGTAGAGTCTATCTCGGAACCTGACCTCGCTGTCCTCGTCCAGCACCACCTCGGGCAACTGCAACACGTTTGCCAAGTCTGCATCTGCACTCTGCGCCTCGATCACCTACTGATAAATCATCGGGCGAACTATCATGCTGGCCAACACTGCTCTCTCCCTGAGGCTCGATGGCATGAACCCGCCCTGAGTGGCATCCTCTAGGAGTCTCTAGTGTCTAACCAACAAAGAACTCATGTGGGCTCTCCTACTCAAAGCGTCTGCTACGACATTAGCCTTTCCCGAGTGATAGGAAATGGTAAAGTCGTAGTCCTTCAAGCACTCGAGCCACCTGCGCTACCTGAGGTTTAGATCTCTCTGTGTGAAGACGTACTGTAAGCTCCGATGATCCGTGAAAACCTCTAACACCTCTCCGTACAAGTAGTGCTTCCACAACCTCAAGGCGAACACGACTGCTACAAGCTCCAAGTTTGTGTCGAGTAGTGCTGCTCATGCTTCTTCAGCTGACGAGAAGCATAAGCAACTACTCGATCGTGCTGCATCAGCATAGCTCCTAGACCAGTCCCTGAAGTGTCTGTGTAGACAACAAAGCCACCGCTGCCAGAAGGTACAACAAGGATCAGAGCTGAAGTCAGCCGGCTCTTCAGCTCATGAAAACTGCGCTCCCACTCTACTGTCCACAGAAACCTGATCTCTCGCCTAGTCAACATGGTCAAAGGCTCAGCAACTCTAGCGATGTTCTGGATGAACCTCCTATAGTAGCCTGCCAGCCCTAGAAAACTGCAAAGCTCTGCAACGGTAGTGGGCTGGCTCCAAGAAACCACGGCCTCAACCTTGGCGGGATCAACTGCCACACCTGCACCAGAAACAATGTGACCCAGGAAGTGCACCTCCTTTAGACAAAATTCGCACTTACTGAATTTTGCGTAAAGTTGGTGACTTCTCAAAGCCTGCAACACCAGCCTCAAGTGAACCTTGTGCTCCTCTGTCATCACTGAGTACACCAGGATGTCGTCGACGAACACCACCACAATCCTGTCTAGGTACTCTTGAAACCACTGTGCATAAGCTCCATGAACGCTACAGGTGCATTCGTCAGTCCAAAAGGCATCACGACAAACTTTAAGTGGCCATAGTGGGTACGAAAAGCTGACCTGGCGATGTCTGACTCGCGGATCCGCAACTGGTAGTAGCCCGACCTCAAGTCGATCTTCGGGAACACTGAGGCTGATTGCAACTGGTCGAACAAGTCATCGATCATGGGCAAAGGGTACTTGTTCTTCACGATCACCTGATTCAACTACCGATAATCAATACACATCCTAAGGCTGCCATCTTTCTTTCTCACAAACAAAACAGGTGCTCCCACGGCGAACGACTAGGACGAATGAAGCTCAACGCAAGCAACTCCTCTAGTTGGTGCTTCAAATCCATAGCTCCGCTGGCACCATCCGGTACAGTGCCTTGGATGCAGGCATCGTTCCCAGAAGCAACTAAATGGAGAAATCTACCTCTCGCTCTGGCGGCAAGGTAGGTAGATCCTACGGAAACATGTCGGCAAACTTGCAGACAATAGGCACATCTGAAACAAAAATCTCACCAGAATCCGAGACACACACTGAAGCCAAGAAAGCAACACCACCATCTCGAATAAGACGCCGAGCTCTACAAAAAAAGACTAAAGGTTGGCCGGTAGACCGGGTACCTCGGAAGCAAAGCACAAGTGCTCCACGTTGCTCAAACCTCACAGTCTTCAGTTGACAATCCACTAGTGCAGAGTGTGCTTCTAACCAGTCCATGCCAAGGATGGCATCAAAGTCGTGGAGCTGAAAGGCAAGCAGTCTGGCTAGTAACTGGTGGCCCTATACCTCGATGGTGACACCCTCTAGGTAGCCCAGAGTATGCACAAATTCACCGATCGGTAGCTCAATAGCTAGGTCACAAGCCCGCTCCGAAACAAACTCAGACAAAGTAGCAATGAACTCCTAAGAAGCAAAACAATGCGTGGCACTTAGATCAATTAAAACTCTAGCAACCCTACCAAGATAGGAACCGTACTAATGACCATATTAGAGGCCTCCGCCTCCTCTCTGATGATGTTCATCACCTGACCGCGTCCACGTCCTCACTGAGGCACTTGCTGCTGGCACTGCTGCGGCTGCTGGAACTGATCCTAGTGCTACTGCTGGCGCTGTGCCGGTAGGGTTGTAGGAAACAGCGCCGGAGGTACCTGTTGTTGCTGCTGCCTCAACAACGGACACTCTCGCCTATAGTGACCCAGCTGCCCGTAGTGGAAACAACCTATGCCTTGCTGGCCTGCTCTACTCCCTACTGCACAGACTGCTCCTCTGGCTGCTCCAGCTGACGTCGCTGCTGCTGTGGCTGCCTGTGCTGACGCCTACCTCCACGAGTGAACAGCTTCTTCAACTTCGAGGTCAAGCCAGCACCGCCTGTCCCCGAAGAAGAAAAAGAGGAAACACTGCCTCGACTGTCGGAGGGGCGCTGGTACAGAGAAGACCTCCCTGAGCCTCTACTCTGCTGTGGCTGAAACTGAGACTCCCGCTCCAAGGCGGTGGCTCTCGCCACTGCTACCATCAAGGAGTCATACAGGTGACCAGCCATGGCCCACCTCAACTCCGAGCGTAGCCCGCTAATGACCCCCTAGATACGAGCCTACTCACTGGCGGCCACGTGGGGGACGTGTCGAAGCAGCTGTACGAACCTCTGGTGGTACTGTGCTACGGCAGAGTCTCGCTGCACTAACTCATGCACTGGTCCCTCCTCTCACGGCAAGCGTAGTCTGGGAAGAACTCGCCGTGAATGGTCACTAGGAACTTCTGCCAAGTGATTTGGTTCAGTCTTCGGCCTAAAAGCTAGTCTGCCTCACTGCCCTCCCTCACACGGGCACTCGTGGCACCCCTTCAGCTGATATACTGCCAACCTGACTTGATCCAGCTTTTCACAGTCCATGGTCTCGAAGGTGCGCTCGAGCTCATGGACCCAACTCTCTGCCCTATCCGGATCACGGTCACCAGAAAATGTCGGAGGCCGAAGACGAGGAAACCTCTCCAGAAGCGTCGTGTGGTGCTCAGGTGCTACCGCTGCAACTGGAGTCTATTGTTGTACCACTGGTGGTACCTCTAGCTGAATTGGTGCTGCCTACGGGGTCGGTGGTGGCTGCTCCTCTGCTGCCATTCTTGCGAATTGTTGACTTCCTGCCGGCATCTGCTGGTACGGCTGGTACTGCGGGTACTCCCAAGGACCCTTGAACATAGCTCTCCACCATTGTTCCATGACGGCCGGCGGGTGCGGGGGTGGGAACCACTGCTGCTGCTATGGCCCTCCCTGTGGAAACAGAACGCCCTGCGACAACGGGTCTCCAGGCTGCTCGAACTGCTGAGGCTGAGCGTGAATCAGCGTGTGCTCGGCTCCAACTGACCCATCTGACTCGAACTCCTGGTGCTCCGCCAATTCACAAGCCTGCCTGTGAGTGCGTGGAGCATGTTCTGCAAAACAACCACAATAATGAGTTAACAGATAAAACTCCGGCGGCTAGCAGTGTTACTTCTACTTAATAAGGGACATTACGTTATTACTTATTTCTATGACAAGTCCTGATAGACCCCTTGCTCTGATACCACTGTAACGGCCCTGGCGTCCGGACCTCGGCTCCCACCAAGAATCGAACATCGGCACCGCCACCCACGGGTCCAGAGTTTAAGCCTCTCATACCGGTACGATTATACCAAATCCTCATCAATACAAAGGGCGTCATTACAGTGGGATAATAACCAACACTAAGCGATAGGTCGATATGTACATGAATATATTGAGTATAGTGGAAATAAAATAAATAACTCAACTTCAATCCACCATCATCATCACATTCCATAGTCTATATAGTAAAAGAAAATGACAATGTCCACATTATTACATTTTCAAAGAACTACATTGTCCATAATGTTGTCATGCAATTAACATTATTCATACTATGAAAGGGAAAATAACTACTAAAAGGCCTCCACAATATTACTCCTCGATTTCGGTGTCGATCATCACTACCCTCTCTTCAAGTACGGAACCACCTGTCACACCTGTTCTCGAAGCAAGAATGAGTCTAGAAGACCCAGCAAGCAATCTAAAATATCAACCTTACACACATCATATACACACTAAGCTACCAACACTAAGGAAACACACATGCTATCATTCTAACCATAACAATTTACATGACACAAGCTTTATATGGTCAACTACACATAATTCACTCAAACACGTTCCTAACTAACACATACTCATATTAAATCATGGAAAATAAACATACATCTACGCAAGTTCTTACACATGATATATCCTATGATACATGATTCAAATATTATCATGTCATTGCACAATTCTACCAATTTAAACATAAGGTTATGTACAAGACAATGAACACTCCTAGCATAGTATCTAACCAATTTCTCATGCAATTATATCATTTTATCACACATTTACCTTGCTGTTTTTAATGTAAAATTATCATACTCTCTTGACACTTGCACATGCATTTTAATAAACTACATAACATGATACTAAACATTCTATCATCATTAGGCTTAATCATATTAATCCATACATGACATGAACATAAGCACTCTTATACACCTAACATGTAACATGATTTATTAATCTAAACATTATCCATATTATGGAACAACTCTACCAACTAGAACATAGAGTTAAGCACAAGATAAAGAACAACCTAACATGATATCTATTCATATTTCACATGCACTTTTCATATTTAATTACACATTTCATTTTCTGTTTAATGTAAATAAACACAATTTACATGATTTCACATTCTATTAAACATGAATTTAAGGTTTAAAAACATATCCAAGTTGGTTGGCAACTATAAGCAGTTAAGGATGGGAACTATGTACTAAGTAAATAGTATATCTATCATGGAACTAGACATTATTTCATATTTTATCACAATCATAAAACACTTGCTGTTGTTTATCATGAATTAAACAAAACATTCATAGTGGTTTGCCTTGTTACATGCTTCCTTATTCATTTACCAATTCCACATGTTCATCTTTCTCATTGCATAATTTACATGCTTACTACACATATTCATATACATTACCACATACAAGTTATTAAACTATACAACATGATATTAAACATGATATTGAACATGATATTCATTTATGATACATGAATGACATGAATATATACATGCATTATTACATTGGTTTTCACATGAAATTATACTCTCATTATCATTACTCTCCCTTACATTTCATTTCACACACTCCTTCCATTTCATTACTCTTGCACTGACATTTATCACATATCACAACAATTGCACTTACCACATGCCACATTCAGTTATCACTTTGCACTTTATTCACATTTAATCTCTTAAGTTGCCGTGACACATAGTCCTAACTACCATCTAGAGGAAAAAACACTCACTTTAGCACTTAGTGCTTATCACATAGCACTTAGCACTTCACTTGCAATATTTGTCACCTGGGCAAGCTAGTGACAAATCTAGGTAACTACGTAGAACCGGGAGAAGCCCTCTCCACCCTAACCAGTGGTACTTGTCCACCTCCAGGATTTCATCCTAATGCCCTTAGGATATATTTCACAATGTTGAGCCTTCCACAGGGACTTTTCTATGGTACAACTCTCAGACCCCTATAGTAGCAGTGTCAATCTCGGCCCAATTTTACATAATCACATTATCATGCTTCGACATTTTTCTCACGCTATATACACACTTTCATCTCTTTTTACGTACACATTACATAACAATTAACCTTCAGTTTACATAATTCACTCTTACTGTTTAACAAAGATAAACAACATAAAACAAGATATTAACATATTGTTAATCCTTAATTTACACATAATTAAACCTAACATGCTCAATATGGTCATTTTCTCATTTAAAACCAAAAAGTACCTACTGCTATTAAAACATCATGAATTTTATAACAAGTTTAAAACAGTAAACATATCAGGCTGCCAACTGTGTCCCTTAGCCAGAAATAAGTATACATTAAAAATAATATAAGATTACATCACAGCAATTAAATGTGCACAGAAATAAATAAATATACATTCACCATATAAACTACATGCATTACATATTATTTATTTAAATATAACTTGTACAAATCTCAATTAAAGATAATATGCAAAATAAACATACATATATTTCACACACTACATAATTATGTGCATATGCATGAATATATGTATACAACATGCACATCCTTAGTTAGACACTACATGCACATTTAAACAATAGAAATAAACTTATATATATATCATAGGATGTATAACAACAACAACATATTGTATGCACAACATTTCTTAAATTCAATATACGTAGGATTTAAATAAATTCTATGATGTATAAATTAGCTAAATACTTATATCCACAGAAGAGATATATATATATATATATATATATATACATACATATACACATGATAGTTACATACAATATGCTTGGAATAATTAAATATAACATGTACATCGATAGTAAGATAATGCATGCATACTTAAAGGTATACATGCACAAAAAATAACTCACATGCAATTATAAGGTATATAACAATACTTACCTATCTAGCATGCACAATATTATTTAAGTACCATATATACTATAGACAACTTAAGTGTATAGAATTATTTAGATATCACATGTATAAGATAACATACATATATACATATGTACAACGTATATTTACACACAATATCCATGGGATAAATAGTATAATATGCACTTCAATAGTTAGATAGTATACGCACGGTATTATTAAGATGTAATATTCAATAAGTTAAATAAGAATAATCTATACGACAATAATCAATTTGCACACGCACACTTGAATTGATATATATATATTATATATATATAATATATATACACATCTACACATATAGTTACATATATTGTACATGAAATAAGTAAATACAATATGTACATCCATAAATAGATTCAACATGCACCTATATACACATTACATGCAAGAAAATTAACTCATATATACCTATAAGATGTATAGCAAAATTCACATATTTGCATGCACAACATTATTTAAATATACTATGCATAGTATTTAATAAGTACTTCATGAACAAATTAGTTATTTACCTATACCCACAGAAAATAATATAGATACATGCGTATACACATGAACATTTAATATGCAAAATTTTAATACACACGCTATATGTATAACGAGAAAATGCATATATAAAATGACAAAAAATTCGGGGTCTTACATAGAGACCCGGAAGGGCTAATGGATTAGTCTAAGAAGATATGTAATAGTGATAAATAACAACAAACACACTAAAATGTACGACAGGTGAGGAAAAATAGTCCAACACTAAGTAACAGTCTAGTACAGTCCCAAAGTAAATAAAGTACAAGTGCTGAAATAAAAGGGAAAGAACACATCCCTTAGGGGCATACCACGAGGGTAAAATACACAAGCGGGGAACACTGCTCACTGGGGCCGCCGTCTACTACAGCCCCATCTCCTCAGTCCGCGCGGATGGAACTGCTGTGAAGTCTCACCTGAAAAAGAGGGCATGAGCTTCACAAAGACCCCAGTAGGGACTACCAATCTCCCGCTGGTTCTAATATCAGAAAAGAACTAAGTGCAGTAAATAAATAAGCAATAAATTCTATTCTAAGTGCTGAAGCGTGAAAGGAACTACACGGTCGTCGGTCTATGCTAGACGTCGGGACTGGAAAACCTGTGTAAAACACGCAGCAGAAGAACCCCAAGGCTGTAAACTCAGACAGCAAGGACTACCTGGATAGTAACACTAGCGACAGAACACTACACTAGTCAACTAGTTAGGTGCGCCCCGCGCCTTACCCTCGACCGACAGTCCATGTCTAGCACCTCCCATTGGAGTGAGACATAGAACTAAAGTAAACACAACGCCGTAGCTTGGACGGACTACGGTCCCACGCCTGACCCCTCTAAATGGTTCCAGAACCACGTAGAGTGAGGCAGTGAGAAAGGACTAGCTGGTCCGCACCGAAAGAGTGCCACAACTACCTCGGCGACCTAGAACTAGCTAAGAGAGCTCTACAAATGACTCTACGCCGCTGTCCCCACCGTTTTCCCCTCCGCTCCTAGTCCATGACTCGAGCACGCCCGCCGCCTGGAGAACTCCCTCTAACAGGCGCACGAGGATGGGGGTCCCAGGCAACAGTAACAACCTGTCTCGTGGACAAGCCCTCAAGTGCCTAGCACCGGGCGAAGAGACTAGAGTAGCACTGCACTAGGAACAACACAGGTGCCAAGAAAACTAAGTCGCAGCAGAAGCGGAACGTCAAAACCTATCACCAGTCCCTCTCGGTCAGAGAGGCGACACAGTGCTACGTCGCGATAAGAACGCGATGATCCTGCCTGTCGCGACAAGAAACCAGAAGGTGACCCTTCGACCCATCGCGAGAAGAATGCTAAGGCTTAAGGCACTGCAACAAACCTGGGTCTTTTAAATGCGACACGTACCCGGTCACATTTGCTAACGCGATGGGTGTTGGGCCGCGTTCAGAGAGAACGCGACGCGATGATACGTCGCGACCAGGTCATGACTAGGAAGCCCGTCGCGACCTCAGCCGAGTGCTCAAACAGAGCAACTCCATCACCCCAAATGCCACAAAACGAACAAGAACGGGGAGGGGAGCATGGAAACGATGGAAACAATCCATTGGCATGCAACCACCCAAGGAAACCCTCATGCATACAGGGAATTCAAGCTACACTCAAATAAACTCCCCCATGCCACATGAAGCCCTCAACACAACACCCCTTCCAAAGCATGGGTCAAACATCAAGAAACCATCCAACCAACACACATGGTCCACAAATAGACAATGCACAACCTAGCATGGTTTCTAGGCTTGGAGAAGGAAGATTGAGTCCTAGCATGCCAGAACTAGGTGGAGGGTAAGAAGTCCCTACATCAATACGAAGATCCACCGAATTAGGGCCTTCTCGTAGTCTAGCACCCCTCCACCTCAGAGCTCCAACGCTCCAAGAGCCGCCATCCACAAGGCGAGCTCAACCTTCCAAGCCGATGGAGATGAGCACACTGTTGTATCGAAATGGCAAACAAACAGTCCTAGAGGGGGTGAATAGGACTTTTATCTTTAGAAAAAATCTTCTAAAAAACACAACACTAAATGGATATAACACAACACTAAATGGATATGTTAGTGCTTAGTGTGAGGTGTGTGATTCAAGTGTAAACTAGGCGGAAACAATCACACAAAGAAATGCACAAGGATTTTATCCTAGTTCGGCCCTTCCACATGGAAGTCCTACATCCAGTCCTCAAGCAACCACTTGAGATTTCCACTAACTGCCAACAAATGGCCTTCTCTCACCCTGAGAGGAATTGCAAACCCACTTGCTCCCAAGCAAGTCTTCCCTAACAGGGGTACAAAGACTATCTTTCACAAGGCCTTCCCTTCACAGGAGGGGCAATGCAGAACTACCTTCTGCAGAGATTACATAGGATGAAGAATTAAAACACTTGTGTGCTTGCCTCAAATCTGAGCAAAAACACACACTGACTTCAGTAGGATTAAAAGATCAAAAAAAAATGAAACTAAATCCTATCTGAAGCAACAAGGGTGGACTTGAAGAAAATATGACAATTTCAATTTCCACCCAACACAGAACTTCAGAAGAAAGTTTTCTAAAGTAGAGCTCTCCGACTGTTGCTAGCAGGAAGGCTTGAGAGAGAGCTTTGAATGATTCGAATGAAGCTTTCAGGAGAATTGGCTTGTATGCACTTCTGTGTATCTGGTGTGTATTTTTAGTCTCTCTATGAGCTTCTTTTATAATCTTCAAAATATAGCCGTTTGAAGAAGATAGCCGTTGGAGCTTGGTGAATGTTTGCAATTTAGCCGTTTGAGGAGAGTTCTGGGATCCTTTGGATCTTGAAGACTTTGTCCAGGAGATCTTGAAACTTGCATCTCCCAAGGTCTTCAGAAGAGGAGCAGTTGGCCACAGCTAAAATATAAGCTCTTGTAGAGTGGTCTGAGATAAAGACATGCTAAACATAGGCTCCAATTAATACATGTTACAAGGACAAGACAAAGAGACACGTATCTCCATACCTTTGTGGTAGGTGGGTCAGTTTTAGTACAAAGGAAAGTATGAAACCTAGTATCCCTGAACCTTTCAGAAAAGAAAAGTAGACAGACAGATTATGCTGAAAAGGTGAAGCATGGGTCTGTCAGTGGTAGGTGAGACAGCCAGATGCCAGAGCCTGGGATATTCATAAATGCTTGTGTCTTATGAGTCTAATAACTGAAGCAAGGACATCAAAAACTTATAGAGCTCAGAAAAGAAGCAAAAAGGTTTTGCACAGGATGAATATTTTAAATATAATATGTCATGTCCTGTCAGAGGAATATAATAATATTCTGAGGTTTTAGTAAGATACAACAAACGTCTTACAAAGAAGTTATGTCTAGGATATTTAACAATCAAAATAGTTTGATAGATTCATATATCAAGATAGAACTGATAGTGAGGTAAAAAGTACAAGCACAAGAGTGACAGTGAAGTCGAATGCATAAGAACAGATAATTCGATTGAAGAAATAGGAATGATTCGACCTCAGTAGAGAAAAGATCAAGTGATTCGACTTCTGAGAAGACAAGGTAATTCGACTACAGTAGTCGAATACTATGTATCGATTTATAAGGTATTCGGCTGTGATAGTCGAAGATACTAGTCGAATCAAGTGTAAGAAAACATTCGGCTATATGAGCTGAAGGTAGCAGTCGAATGGTGCTAAGGATTTATGAAGCATTCGATTATACCAGCTGGAGTCATCAGTCGAATACAGAGTAAGGAAACATCGGCTGTATGAGTCCAATACATTCGGCTGCATGAGTCGAATGTTATGCAAAGCTGTGGACTTAAAAAATTTTCAAGACTTATGTCTGAGTTTCTGAAGAGTCGGATTTTGCAGTCAAAGGCATCAGTCGAATTCAGTAGGCTATAGAAGTAGTCTGTGGCCTTAGAAATTTTTGAGTGATCATGAATTTTATCTATATAGAATTTTGTGGTGTGTCTACTTTGAAAAACATATATTTAAAGATTTGTCAAAGCAAAAACATGTTTATAAATATTAAGAAAATCTCTAAAATTCTTAGGGGCAGTTGCTCAACACACACCAAGGGGAAGAACCACAAAGAAAGAAGAGGAAGAAGTGGGGTGAGGAACACAATCTGGATACCCAACCCACACAACAATTCATATCCAAACATACTAAGCAAGCCACAAAGATCCACCCAAACTCCTCACGGAGCCACCAAGCAAAGAAGAATCACCAGAGTTGGGAAGGCACAGAGAAATGGGCGAAATGGGGTTGTGCTCTCGGGATTGGGCACTTAAACACAGACGATAAGAACGTGGCGGACTTGGTCGTCGCGTTACGAACGTTAATGCGACAGCCACCTACGTCGCGATCTAGAAAAGCCTGTGACCCTGATGGTCAAAGCCACCATGTGGCATGTATGCAACACTGACATCTGATCGCGAAGGGCTAGTATGTCACATTCATGCATGCACGATGACATGTGTCTCCACCGTCTAAACAGCTAAAAGACAAAACAACATTATGTTGTCAGAGCCTGTCGCGATAGGGGCGGCCAGTGCGTTCTCATTCAAAATGTGATGGTCACCTACGTCGCCTTCAGAAGGCGACGGGTCGACATGTCGCAATCATAGCGGAGAGCTGGCCCTCAAAGGGGACAGTGATGTTACAGTTGGGTCAATGTCCCACTGTGATGATGTTCATTATACCGACATGGATTGGTATAATCGTACCGTAATAAATGGGGTCGTTACACCCAAAGTGTGAAATCAACTAATTAAATTATATTGGGCCAAGACAACTTCAATTGGGCCAAGAACAAAACCCAATAGTAAAAACCCAAAATTCGTAACCATAATTATGCAGAAAATAGGAAATAGCAAATTAGCGTTAAAACAAAGGTGATTAGCCATGGATGGCAACCAAATTCACACCCAGCCATGTTAGGAGGTTTCCTAATGGCATTCCTACTCCAAATGGGAGGAGAATCCCCAAAACATAGAAGGGGTCAAGCCAAAACCGCAACCCACACTTCCTAGTCTTGTTAGGACTTGAAATTAACCCTAATCATATAAATAATCATCAGGAAGGTTTACCATCGAGTTGGGTTCATGTGGAGGCGAGCTAGGGCCACCAGAGGAGGAGGAGAATGGCCAAGAACCAGAGCTTCTTCCCCATCCATCCACTGCTGCGACCTGTGCATTGACCAGTCTTATATCTACACAAAGGTAGGTGTTCTGGGGCCTAAAGGAAACATTGCACATATCATTGTAAAGAGCATCGAGTCTAGTTTCATTTGCAAGTATTTTCCCCAATTTTCATGAACCACGTGAGTCGTATTATGTATTTTATAAGAGTCACGCAAAGATAGGGCTTTATGTGTTCTTGCTATTTTTTACGCAAACCGAGGCTGAATTGGGTCAAACCAAAATGGTGGTTCTCTTCTACTTGATGTCCTTAACACATTTCATGTTCAGAGTTTTTCATGTTATAAGTCTATCATGAAGGATTGTCACGTTTTTCTACATTTTCGGGCTAGATACAAGAACACGACGACACCAGACGTCGCGTTTCGTGTTGCATGAACGCGACGTACATGTATGTCTAGATTCTGTTAAAGGTGACAGACTGTTCCATCGTGTTTTAAAGTCTGACCAGTCAACCTGAGATGTGAAACTATGCGCCGCATCGGTTTCAGCGCCCCACTTGAATGCGATAGCTTATGCCGTCGCGATTTGACTTGTTTTCCTGGCCAAGAACTTCTGTCTATTTTTATATTCGGATTTTTGAACCATCTCTTGAAAATGATGTGTCGAACCATCGTGATTTAGAGCATGGCGATGTGAACGCGACGGGTAGAACCGTTGCGATTCAAGAGTCATTGCGACCTGTCGATATGTCACGTTGTGAACGCGACAGACAGGACCGCCGCGATTCAAGAGTCATTGCGACTGTCGATATGTCACGTTGTGAACGCGACAGACAGGACCGCCGCGATTATGTTTGGACAATCGATTTCTGGCCGAAAAGGAGACGATCTGTCCCATCGCGATTTGAACGCAACAGGTAGGTCCGTCGTGATTTAGTACTTTGTACAGAACCGTGCTTTGACTGTGTATGGTCCTTTGAAGCGCGACGACTGAACCCGTCGCGATTTAAAGGCCAACCCGAGACTACTTTAATGAGTTGTTCAGTCTACCATGCGCATGTCCTTATGTCATATAGTATTCAATAGCTTAAAAAGGACCAACCAATATGAAATCCGTAAGAATATGAATATCTATTCTAAGTGTTTTAGTTGATTGACACCATCTACCATGTGATTGATACGAGCTATGAACTTATTCTGACTTGTCCATAATTGAAATGTGTTATATGATAAAAGTACAACAACCATGTGATAGATTGAATGCATACAGGTCATGCATGATTGTTATAAGCATTCTGTCTTGTTTCAAATCGATGGATTGTGGACTGAGACACGTTCTACATGACACTTTGCAAGTATAGGCAACCATTTCTCGAGGGATCCGCTCATTCCGCATCGGCAGTCTAGTGACCTTTCTCTTAAGACCTCCGTAAATCTCCGTACTCCATGGATTCTCTGATGGAGACCGAGTTGGTTGTACCAATGAAGTACTCTGAAGGTAGATTGCACTTCGATTCTTATCTACTTCTTGTGAGAGTGATTTGTTAACATTGAAACTAAGCCATAAATTTAAAGATTGAACTAATGTGATTAAGCCGTTATGCTGCCAAAATTAATCTCCATTATGCCCTTTGCTTGTTCTCTATCATGATTGACATGATCTTTAGTTCATAATTGTCCATTGCTTGGAAAATCATGTTGATCATAAATGAATGAATGGAATTATCATAAACTATTGGACTTCGGTTCACAACTATGCTTGTGCAAATAGGGCCCAGTCTGGTCCTGGGAGGAGCACCCAAAATACTTATAAATCGTTAGAGTATATGATCCATTGAGGTGTCTAGCAATCACTTAATTGAATGCAAGATTGATTTGGGTAATTTCCACACTGTTATTTAATGATTGATTGAACTATTATAATGTGAAATGGCCAAATCTGTTGTACATGTCATGTTATTGAACCCTATATGTCATGCCCATTAGAATTCTACGGAATTCAACTTGAGATATCTACTGCACATGCTACATGTTATTGAATCTCTCCCATTGATAAATGATCGTATTGTCATCCTTAACATTGATAATCGTTCCATCAGGAGAATTGTCATGAATTATTACTTAGCCATCCTCATACATGTTATAGCTTGAAATAGTTTCCATCGTTATTGATATGACTATTGCATGATAGTATTGCCACTGTTAACATGTTAATTACGTAAAGCATGCCCGCACCATGAGATGTAATCCTATTGGGAACTAGTGTGCTCACACCTGCGTTCCTTAATATTTTCAGGTGATGAGTATGAGGTGTTGGTGAATGATGGGACTGGGGACGAGTGATGAGCTGCTCAATTATACCCGTCGTTATAGCTAGTCAGCCAAGATGATTAGAAGTGAAAGAGTTTGTAATAGATATGTTTATTTCCTTTAATGTCATATGTGCTTTGAAATACAATATTGGGCTGTGTGTTGGCTCTGATGATGTAAGGTTCTAAATTAGTTGAATGGAAATGAAATAAAGAGTATTTGGCTAGCAATATTATTGTCTCAAGTCTACTGTTATACTTAGTTATTACTCTAAATTACTCGACTGTGATACTCATACTTGTATCGTTCATGTATCCCGATATTTATTTCCACTGCTAAATGTGGGGGCGTGACAGTTGGTATCAGAGCCTAGGCTTTCCCTTAAGTTCTTAGCAAATAGGAAATTGCTAGGTTTAGCCATGACAAAACCCCATGTGTCGACTTGTCAAAAATCAATGGTGAGATTGGGGTAGAAACACGGGCTAAGTCATCTAGTTAGAATTAAGTTAATATCTAATAAACGTAATGTGGTTATCTTGAAGGATTGCAATGGCTGCTGCATGTGAAACACACTTGCAGAGGACGATCAACACACTAACCCGAGCACTATTACAGGCCACTAAGGGTAGAGATGAAACTCAGGGAGATCTCCACAAGAATTTCTAGAGTATGAACCCACCTAGGTTTAGGGGTAGCACTGATTCGGATGTTGCTGAGCACTAACTCAAAGAAATAGAGCGTGCGCTCCGCGTGATGGGATGCACAGATGAGAACAAAGTTACTCCTGCTACTTATCATCTAGAGAGAGAAGCACGTACCTCGTGGGCGTCAATTGAGGCTACAATATGTGATGCCCAGGCTACATGGGCACAGTTCAAGGAGTACTTCAACAACAAGTACTTCTGAGACCGAGTACAAGAGAGGAAAGTGGCGAGGAAAGTGGCGGAGTTCGCCAATTTGAAGCAATGGAGTCTGTTGAATACGAGGCCCAATTCTCTAAACTTGCTCGATATGCCCTACACTTGGTCCAAACCGAGCGGTGGAAGGCTTAGAGGTTTATGAGCAGTGTGAGGCCCCAGTACATCACACAACTAGGAACGATGGATCTGTAGACTTACCCAGAGATGGTGAGGAAGGCACTACTACTGGAGGACTCGCTAGCTATAGCGAAAAACATCATGAACAACATGATGAAGAAGGAATAGGGACCAGTATCAAAAAGGCCACCAGCTGTGGTCGGGACAAAGCGGCCGATGGGCCATGCTAGGAATCAGCCAGTTAAGAAATTCTGGGATGGAGGTTATAAACAAGCCCCCATCAACAAGGAGCCATGCAAGCACTGTGACAAGACTAGTCATAGGTCTGAAGACTATTGGAAGGCATTGGGGAGGTGCCTGCGTTGTGGAAGTTAGAGTCACAAGATCTCTAACTATCTGCGTATGATGAATCAAACACTAGAAACACCTCGGAAAGGACAGAAGCACCAGGGTAGGCTGCAGACGTTGCAAGAACCAACTACATCAGAGGAAGGTGGGGTGCTTGAAGGTAAACTTACTATTCTATCTCGTTCTGCATTCGTTCTATTTGATATGAGAACTACTCATACATTCATATCAAAAACTTTTGATGATACTTTACATGTATAACCCATTCCAATGAAATATGTAATAGTCATGTCAACCCTATTGGTTTGGCACCAAACATAGAAACCATTTTCCATCTAGTGAGTTGTTGATTGAAACTCAAAATCTACCTGAAAATTTATTATGCATGGACATGGAGGGTTATGATGTGATACTAGGAGTAGATTGGTTGTCTAAACATGGGGCTAGTGTCAACTGTACGAAAAGCCGAGTAACATTTAGTCAGCACCCAAAGCTAGTGTTCTCAGGAGATAGAAACCGCAGGAGACTATCCCTCATCTCTGCACTACAAGCCAAGAGGATGATGAGGAAAGATTGTATAGCCTTTCTAGCTGATGTATGTTGGGTTGAGTGTGTTTTGGAATTTCTAAAGTTGTATTTTAATGATGACCAATGAACATCACTAATACTTTGATTTTGATGATGGACATGTTGTTATTTTGATGATGACATGTTGAACATGTTATACATTTTATACATATCACAATAATGCTTAAACAACATGTTTTTGATGTTTAATATCTCATATTTTAATGATAATATCTTGTACTAATGGCTTATGTGTTAAATTTTCATAAATATCCAGATTTTGTCATGGTAGTGTCGACACACCCATTGATGGTGTCGACACTAGGACAGAGTCCCTGAAGCTTTTCATGAAAACAGGGTCAAGTGTGTCGACACAGTTCATGGTCGTGTCGACACTAGACCCAGATTCCAGGAGATCCATTTGTCTGACTGGGACAGTGTGTCGACATAGTCTGTGGTCGTGTCGACACAGTCTGTGGTCGTGTCGACACTAGACCCAGCATCCAGAAGACCCTTTTTGGACAAATGGGACAGTGTGTCGACACACTCAGTGGTAGTGTCGACACACTCCGGCTGAAACTCAAAAAAGTGAATTCCTCTAGACATGTGGCTGCTTGGGAATTAAGGGATTTGACCTAGGTTTTTGTGCCCACGTACCCCAAGGCTCCTTATGGACATATGGGGCTATAAATACCCATGTTTCTTGTACTCAAAGGGCATCCCACGAGGAGAGAGACTAGACATCTCCAGAAAATGGTGTGGCGGCTGCAGAAAGGGAAAAAGGGAGCAGAGCAGTGCTGTTTAGAAGGAGAACGTGAAGAAGAAGAGAAGAGAAGAGGAGAGAGGATAAAGTATCAGCATCCAGAAAGGGAGCAGAGCAGGGCCATCAGATTGAGGAGTAGATGAGCAGCAAAGGAAGAAGAAGAACTGGTAATCTGGATGCCACTGAACTAGAGCATCGTGGATTGAAGAAGATCTCCAACGAATTCCTTCAAGCATCTTCAATCCAAGCTTCGCAAGTCTTCTTCATCAAGGAACATCCAAGTCACATCTAATTCATTTATTTCTTGCAGTGTTCATACAATTTTCATTGTGTGATCTGTGCATGTGTTCTACACAGATCACTTAATTCTGTTTGTTCGATTTTTATCATTGTATTGAGATAGATCGGGCTAGAGGATCTATTCTATAATTGAGCTTGTTCTAGCAGAACATGGATCTTTCGTGGTCCAAAGGTTGGAGCTGTAGTGCTCCGGTTTTGAGCCGCGTTGTGCTCAAGTGCTTGTGAGTCGTCGTACTCATAAAGTGGTTGTGGAGTAGGTCGTCATACCTATCTCCTGGGTTTTCTTTGAGTCATTGTACTCAAAGTGTTTGGAGTCGTCATGCTCTGGTTGTTTCTTGACTCGTCGTGCTCAAGGGGGTTTGGAGGCGTCGTGTGCTCCGGTGTGAGTTGTACTCTTTTGAGTAGTGGAACCTCACTGTGTGAGGGGTGGACGTAGGAGTCACTGGAAGTGATTTTCGAACCACCTAAAAATCCTCTGTGCAGTGGTTGAATTGTGGTTTGACTTTGTATTACGGTAGATGCATGCATAGGGATTTCGTTCACACTTCTAATTGATTTGCTCACCACACTAATGACACATATTGCATCGGTTCAGTGGGGTTTCATTTGAATAGATATCTTAATTCGAAGTAATTTTTAAATTGCTTAGTTTCCGCTGCAAATCTATTCAACCCCCCCTTCTAGCTTTGCCATTATCCACTTATCCAATCCTACAATGTATTCCACGAAGAAGGAAGTCAACATTGAGAACATCCCTATTGTCAGCAAGTACACTGATGTATTCCCTAAAGACTTGCTAGGTATACCTCCAGAGCGAGATGTTGATTTTACCATCGAGTTGATCTCTGGTGCAGCACCAGTATCTAGGGCACCTTATAGAATGTCCCCCGCGGAATTGAAGGAATTAAAGGAGCAACTAATGGAATGCTAGAGAAAGGGTTTATTCGACCAAGCACACACCATGGGGTGCACCTGTTCTGTTGTTACAAATAAGGATGGGTTGATGAGTTGTGCATAGACTACAAGCAACTTAATCAAGTAACAATCAAGAACAAATATCCCTGCCAAGGATGATGAATTATTTGATCAATGTCTGGAGCTAAATATTTCTCTGAGATAGATCTCAGATCCGGCTATCATCAATGAGGATCAAAGGAGAAAATATACATAAGACAACCTTCCAAAGCAGGTACGAGCATTATGATTCATTATTATGCCTTTTGGACTAACAAATGCTCCTGCAGTTTTTATGTAGCTAATGAATATATTATCGCTCCTACCACGATAAGTTTTTGGTGATATTCATTGATGATATATGATCTATTCCAAAACAAAAGAAGAGCATGAGGAACATTTGAGGATTGCATTACAAATTTTGAGGGATAACAAATTGTACGCCAAGCTGAGTAAGTGTGAATTTTGGCTAGAGGAAGTATCCTTTTTCGAGCATGTAGTAACCAAGGATGGTATCGCTGTTGATCCATCAAAGGTAGAAGCCGTATTGAAGTGGGAAAGACCGACAAGTGTCACAGAGATCAGAAGATTCTGGGAATAGCAGGGTATTATAGAAGATTCATAAAGGACTTTGCAAAGATCATAGTGATTAACCAAGCTGACCCGGAAGGAAAATCTATTTGTGTGGACTGATAAGTGTTAAGAGAGCTTTAATAACTTGACGAAGTGTTTGACTTCTGCTCTTGTCCTCGCCTTACCCACTGAAGTGGGAGGATTTGAAATCTATTCAGATGCTTCTGGAACAGGCCTTGGATGTGTCCTAATGCAACAAGGAAGGGTAATAGCATATGCCTCAAGGCAATTGAAGACCCACAAAGTAAATTATCTCGTACATGACTTGGAATTAGCAGCCGTACTGTTCGCCCTAAAAATATGGAGGCATTACAATTATGGGGAACAATTTAAAGTCTTTTCTGACCATAAGAGCTTGAAATATCTATTCTCATAGAAGGAACTCAACATGAGACAAAGAAGGTGGTTAGAGTATCTCAAAGACTTTGAATTTTCCATCCAATATCACCTAGAAAAAGCCAATGTGGTGGCAGATGCTCTAAGTAGACAACCAGGAGCTTGCTAGCTAATATGATGTGGGTGAATGGAAATTGCTAGAACAGTTTGCAAGCCTAAATTTAGACATGGGAAAGAAGGGAAAGAAGTGATTATTTCAAATATCAAGGTACAGTCCGACCTACTCATTGAGATCAAAAACATGCAAGAAGTAGATCCTTTCTTAGTGGACATTAAGGAGAAGCTAGATCAAAGACCGGATTTCTCTCTGCCACACGATGGAAGGATGTTATTCCAAGGGAGAATTTGTGTACCGGATCGTGCAGAACTCAAGTTGAAGCTGCTACGTGAAGCCCATCAGTCAAAGTACACAATTCACCCCAGATCAACAAGAATGTACCAAGACTTAAAGAGGTCTTATTGGTGGAAGAATATGAAGAGGGAAGTGGCCGACTTTGTGGCACAATGTTTAACATGCCAACAAGTCAAAGTTGAACATTTTAGACTTGCAGGTTATTTGGAACCACTGGAAATTCTGGATTGGAAATGGGATAGTGTTGGTATGGACTTTATCATGAGACTGCCTAGGTCTAGAGGTGGTTTAGATGCAATATGGGTAATAGTAGACAGGTTGACTAAGTTTGCTCATTTCTTGCAAATTAAGAGCACGTGGTCAGTAGATGTGTTGGCTGCACTCTATGTCAAGGAAGTGGTTAGATTGCATGGGGTTCCGTCAACTATCATATCTGATCGAGACCCTAGATTCACTTCACACTTCTGCAGAGGGTTACAAACAACATTGGGTAGCAAGTTGAATTCTAGTACTACCTTTCATCCAAGGACGGATGGACAAATTGAAAGAACCAATCAGATAGTGGATGACATGCTCTGTGCCCTTGTGCTTGATTTCAGGGACGCTGGGACGACCAGTTGTATCTAATGGAGTTTGCATATAACAATAGCTATCAGGCAAGCATCAAAATGTCACAGTTTGAAGCCTTATACGACAAGAGTTGTAGATCACCTCTTTGTTGGGAAGAAGTTGGGAATAACCAATGGGTTGGATCCGACTTGGTGGAAGCAACTGTCAGAAAGGTACAAGTGATTCGAGAACGTCTGAAGATAGGATAGTCGAAGTTATGCGAATAGAAGGAGAAGAGAGTTAGAATTTTAGGTAGGCGACCATGTGTTTCTAAAGGTCTCACCTTCACGAGGAATTCAAAGATTTGGGATCAAGGGTAAGCTGAGTCCCAAATTTATCGGCCCTTTTGAAATTCTTGAAAGGGTTGGGTAGGTAGCCTACAGACTAGCATTACCTCCACAACTAGCAAATGTACACAACATCTTCCTCATATCCATGCTAAGGAGGTACGTGTTTAATGCTGACCATGTGATCCGCCATGAAGACTTGGAGATTCGGGAGGACTTAACCTACGAGGAGAAACCGATCAAGCTACTGGATCATAAACTATGACAACTTAAGAATCGTACCATACCTATGGTGAAGGTCTAATGGTGTCGAGAAGGAGTTACCAATGCTACCTACGAATCAGAGGAAATAATGAAGAAAAACCACCTGGAATTATTGTCATGTATGATGCTATATCATCAAATATAAATTGGGGACCAAATTCTCTTATGTGGGGAGGATGTAATGTCGCAGAAATTTAAACTATAGGAACTTGCAATAAATAAATGGTGTATAGAAATAAAATAAAAGTCATGGTTAAACTCTCAAAGTGTGAAATCAAGTAATTAAATTATATTGGGCCAAGACAACTTCAATTGGGCCAAAGAACAAAACCCAATAGCAATAAACCCCAAAATTCGTAACCATAATTATGCAGAAAATAGGAAAGGGCCAACTAGGGTTAAAGCAATGGTTATTGGCCATGGATGGCAACCCAATTCGCACCCTGCCATTTTAGGAGGTTTTCTAATGGCATTCCTACTCCAAATGGGAGGAGAATTCTCAAAACTTAGAGGGGGTCAAGCCAAAACCGCAACCCACACTTCCTAGTCTTGTTAGGAATTGAAATTAACCATAATCATATAAATAATCATCCTAAAACCAGTTGGGAAGGTTTACCATCGAGTTGGGGTCGTGTGGAGGCGAGCTAGGGTGCCAGAGGAGGTGGAGAACGGCTAAGAACCGGAGCTTCTTCCCCAACCATCCTCTACTGCGACTTGTGCATTGACCAGTCTTAGATCTACATGAAGGTAGGTGTTATTGGGCTTAAAGTAAACATTGCACATACCATTGGAAAGAGCATCAAGTCTAGTTTCATTTGCATGTATTTTCCCCAATTTTCATTAACCATTTAAGTCATATTAAGCATTTTCCAAGAGTCACACAAAGATAGGGTTTTATGTGTTCTTGATGTTTTTTACACAAACTGAGGCCGAATTGGGTTAAACCAATGTGGTGATTATCTTCTGCTTGATGTCCTCGACACTTTTCATGTTTATAGTTTTGTCTAAAGACCGTTAGATTTTAATTATATATCTATCATGAAGGATTGTGACATTTTTCTGCGTTTTCAGGCAAGATCCAAGAACATGACGACACGAGATGTCTCGTTTCATGTTGCATGAATGCAACGTACATGTATGTCGCGATTCTGTTAAGGTGACAGACCGTTACATTGCGTTTTAAAGTCTGACCAGTCAACCAGACACGTGAAACTATGCGCCGCATCGGTTTCAGTGCCCCTCTTCAATGCAATAGCTTATGCCATCGCGATTTGACTTGTTTTTTTTGGCCAAGAACTTCTGTCTATTTTATATTCGGATTTTTGAACCATCTCTTGAAAATGATGTGTCGAACCATCGTTATTTAGAGCATGGCGATGTGAACACGATGAGTAGAACCGTCGTGATTCAAGAGTCATTGCGACATGTCGATATGTCACGTTGTGAACGCGACAGACAAGACCGTCGCGATTATGTTTGGACAATCGATCCTACATCGATTCCGGCCAAAAAGGAGACGATCTATCCCATCGCGATTTGAACGCGACTGGTAGGTCCGTCGTGATTTAGTAACTTTGTACAGAACCGTGCTTTGACTGTGTATGGTCCTTTGAAGCGCGACGACTGAACCCGTCGCGATTTAAAGGCCAACCCGAGACTATTTTAATGAGTTGTTCAGTCTACCATGTGCATGTCCTTATGTCATATCATGTCATGTAGGTATTCAATGGCTTAAAAAGGACCAACCAATATGAAATCCGTAAGAATATGAATATCTATTCTAAGTGTTTTAATTGATTGATTGACACCATCTACCATGTGATTGATACGAGCTATGAACATATTCTGACTTGTCCATAATTGAAATGTGTTATATAATAAAAGTACAGCAACCATGTGATAGATTGAATTGCATATAGGTCATGCATGTTTGTTATAAGCTTTCTGTCTTATTTCAAACCGATGGATTATGGATTGAGACACGTTCTACACGACACTTTGCACGTATAGGAAGCCCTTTCTTGGGGGATTGGAAACTCACGGCCGGTCATTCTGTATCGGCAGTGTAGTGACCTTTCTCTTAAGACCTTCGTAAATCTCCGCACTCAGTAGATTCCCTCGTGGAGACCGAGTTGGTTGTACCAATGAAGTACCCAGAAGATAGACTGCACTTCTATTCTTATCTACTTCTCATGAGAGTAATTTGATAACATTGAAACCAAACCATTAAATGTAAAGATTGAACTAATGAGATTAAGCCGTTATGTTGCCGAAATTAATCTGGATCATGTCCCCATGCCTTGTTCTCCATCATCATTGGCATGATCTTTGGTTCATAATTGTCCATTGCCTAGAAAACCATGTTGGCCATAAATGAATGAATGGATTACCAGAAACTATTGGACTTCAGTTCACAACTATTCCTGTGCAAATAGGGCCCAGTCTGGTAGAGCACCAAAAATACTTATAATCGCAAGTTTATATGATCCATTGAGGTGTCTGGCAATCACCTAATTGAATGCAAGATTGATCTGGGTAATTTCCACATATTATTGAATGATTGATTGATTGATGAACTGTTATATGTGAAATGGCCAATCTATTGTACATGTCATCGTTATTGAACCCTGTATGTCATTGTCCATTGGAATCTACAGAATTCAACTTGAGATATCTATTGCACATGCTACATGTTATTGAATCTCTTCGTTGATAAATGATCGTACTGTCATCCTTAACATTGATAATCGTTTCTTTAGGAGAATTGTCATGAGTTGTTACTGAGCCATTCTCGTACATGTTATAGCTTGAAATAGTTACCATCATTATTAACATGAGTATTGCATGATAGTATTGCCACTGTTAACATGTTAATTACATAATGCATGCCCACACCATGAGATGTAAATCCTACTGGGCACTAGTGCGCTCACACCTACTTTCCTTAATAGTTTTAGGTGATGATTATGAGGACTTGGAGAATGATGGGATTGGGGACGAGTGATGAGCTGGTCAATTATACCCGTCGTTATAGCTAGTCAGCCAAGATGATTAAGAGTTGAAAGAGTCTGTAATAGATAGGTTTATTTCCTTTAATGTCATATGTACATTGAAATACAATATTGGGCCCTGTGTTGGCTCTGATGATGTAAGGTTCTAAATAGTTGAATGGAAATGAAATAAAGAGTATTTGGCTAGCAATACTATTGCCTCAGTCTGCTGTTATACATAGTTGTTACTCTGGATTACTCGACTGTGAAACTCATACTTGTATCGTCATGTATCCCAATATTTATTTCCGCTACAAAATGTCGGGACGTGACAAGAGTCGACTTGGCTGGCAGTTAGTGTCGACTGACTTTCAACTAGAGTCGACACTACTTGACAAAACTTTGTAAACTGTATATATGTATAATGGACCATCAAAACATGTTATTATCAGTAAAATATGAAATATTAAGTATCAAAAATAGGTTGTTTAGTCATCATTGTAATATGTACAATATGTATAATATCCAAATCAAAGTATAAGTGTTTGGACATCATCCACAACCAAATGTTGTAGTCATCATTAAAATTAAAGTATGAGTGTGTGGACATCATCAATATGAAGATTTTTAGTCATCATCCAAATAAATACACAACTCAACATCCTTCCACATATAAGCAATATGACAATAGATTGTGTATAATATGTCATCATCAAAAACACACAACTCAACAACGATGTGCTCGATGTTTGTCCTAGTACTGTATGTGTAAGGCCCTTGATTTTCATCTTGCTTGCATAAGTATATATATATACAGATAAGTGTATACTATCGATATATAGATTATTGTGCATAGTATTATTTATACGAATTGTATGAATAGTATTATTGTAATGTACATATGGTATACAAGTATATATTGTGGTGTTTATAGATTCTGCATATTTTAAGTATGTTTTGTCGACCAGTCGGCGTCAATATCAGCTGACGTTGACTAGGAATAGGCGGCAATATCGATGGACGCCCACTCTGAATAGGCGACCAGAGATGTGGACGTCAATATCCCAGACCAGTTATGCTTCCAGATCTGTAAATGCCTCCAGAAACTTCGCCATCTGTTTCAGAAACCATCCCCAACAGCTCTATGACTTACCCCTTACGTATGTCTAGCCCTCAACCCTTTATTGTCCAGTTTTCAGCCGATCTATCCTTTTGACTCTTGGGTCAAAAACCTAGCTTTTCTGTGTGAAACTCCAACTTGAACCTGGGAGATCCGACTTCGGAGGCTTCACCGGTGATCTGCGTTGACTGGTGATAACTCTGAACATCCGGAAAGGACTTCCCCATGCTGGTGTGCAGTGAAGATCAACAGAGAAACCAGATAAAGAGAGATTTGAAGACTCTTTGGCTCGGGCTGAGGAGGGCTTCTTCGGCTTAAACCGTAGCTTGTGGATTTTACAAGAGGCAAGTACCCCATCCACATGAACCCTACATGTGTCTAGTATGTCCCAGGAATTTTACGGATTTTTCTCATGTCCTGGAACCCCCATTCAAGTGATCTGTTAGCGTTCAGTCTGTGTTTATGCAGACGGGATATTAACGACAGGATCCCTTGCCGCTAATATCATATGTTGGCGGCATCATATATTGCCGTTAACGTATAGACGGCTACCCCCATGCCGTCAAGTTCATCAGACTGCAACAGTGTGCAGGTCTGCCCTTTATAAGCTAATTTTCGAGATTTTCCGCAAGAGGATATACGGTAAATTTTATATGATATGTAAAATACATGTGGAGTGTACTGTGAGTTATTGTGAAATTTTGTAATGTCCTAATTATTAGAATTCTTTGAATGTTCGACCGACAGAATTTTAATCTTGTAAAATCTCGTTTGTGAAATCTATATAGAATTTAACTGTCATAAAATTTCTATACACTGTTTATGAGGTCTAATACATGATATGAAAATTTGTGAAATTTATAATATCTGTATAGTTTATTAAATTTTCTGAACCGAAAAATAGTGATATGTCTACTCAGTGTAGAAATGTTAATAATTCGTGCGAAATTAGTTAAAATCCTATAAATTGACATATAATTAGAACTTTAGTATTCTTGTATATAATAAGTTGTGGGTCCGAACAATGAAAATTTATGTCAGTCTGACTATTTTAAATTTGATAACATCACTGTTAGAATTTTCAGAAATTATGCGTGATTCAGAAAAATATGGTTCTTCGTATGCATGATGGTTAGACTGTGATAGATTTTTGATTAAATTTCTATACTGAATTGATAACAGTAGCGATATATGTGGTTTTATGTTAGATATTGACAAATAATACATGAGTACATGATTAGTATTTAATTATGTAATTTCAGCATGATTAGACATGTTTTAAAACTTGTTTAATACTGAAGACAGTAGTACCATGCTAGGTAATACTGAAGAATGTAAATGTGTGAGCATGAGATGAATGTGTAAAAAAATGTTACATTAGAAGTGTGTTGAAACTTGAGAAAATGTATAAATGTGCCAATGGGTGACACTGCTACCTTAGAGGGCTGTGGAACTGTACTGAGGTAAAGTCCCCACAGGAAAGTTCAAAGTGTGTGATGTCCCATGGGCATTTGGATTAAATCCTGGAGGCGAACAAGTATCGCTGGTTAGGGTGGAGAGTGTCTCCTGGTTCTGTGCAGTAACTAAGATTTATCACTGCAATGCCTAGGTGATAGATATGTGATGTGATTAGTGTGTGTCCTTCTAAAGAGGTTTGGCTATGTGTCACGGCATTAAGAAATTGTGAAAATGTGTTTAAGTGAAAAGAAATGTGTAAATTGCGAAACTGTGTAAACGAATATGTGTTCATGATAGAATAGTCTTTTATGAATGTGCAAATCCATGTATAAAATGATCAATAATTAGTATATGAATGGTTGAATGAAATTTAGTTTAACATATTGAAAGTATGTAGAAATCATGTGATAGGCTTAAGTTATTTGTATAAAAAGAAATTCCATGTGTAAAATGTGTAGAAATCATGCATAGGTTCTATTTAAATAGATTGTCAAAACTGTGCACTATGTGTTAGACGTGTAGTTTAAGAATATGGATGTTATGTGATGCATGTATGTTTAGTGTGTTTGGTGTTACTTGTTGAGTTCTTTTGAACTCATTCTTGCTTCGGTGTACAGGTGCAGACGTTTCTACTTCTTCTGAGGAGATCGTTCGGAGCGACTCGGAGCGGAGTAGGAGACCTTGTTGTGGATTTAGCATTGTACTTTTCCATACTTCATAGTATGTAATAAAGAACTCTGCGTAGTCTCATGTGGACAATGTTTCTATTTTATTTTCAGTTATGAAAAGTTAGTTTTATTTCCTTGCATACAGACTGTGAATAATGTGGATGATGGAATAAGAATTTCTTTCAGCTCTTTAACTTCCGCTATCATGTGTTATATATTTATGTATGTTTCAGCCTATCGTACTAGTGCTGGGTAATGTCCCACTATGGCGATGCTTTCTATATCGACGTGGGTTGGTAGAACCGTACCGATATAAAGAGGGTCGTTATAGAGATTGGTATCAGAGCGTCAGGGTGAAATTGTACATAAATATGCATATACCATCATCTTCATTGTATGCTAAGTCTGTGTAGATTGTCCACATAGATAAGTAATTAGTTAGAAATTAGATAGTCTAGTTCTAAATTGTAATTAATTCGTTTTGCAGAGATATGGCTTGGCGTTGTAGGCGTGGTGTCCTGCTCGTGATGGCGAGCAAAGGAGAGATGAGCCTCGGCGTGAGGATCAGGGTGAGCAGCAGGCCCCTGCACCCCAGGGTCCTGTACTTCCCCCACCACCACCAGTAGACTATGGAGTGTTCATGCAGGGTTTAGTGCAGGCCATGAAAACACAGGCCCACACTCAGGCTGCACTCCAGGCTTAGTTGGAGGCTCAGGTTAGAATAATATGATAAAGTGGTCTGTTTCATTAAATGCATGATTGTTATGTTATATGTGTTAATCATGTTACTTGTTGTATCAGGCTCAAGTGCCAGCTCCCCAGGCTCAGGACCATGGTGGACCCTCCATCATGGAAAGGTTCAAGAGGATGTCGCCACCCTCTTTTAAGGGGGAGAGCAATCCGTTATTAGCTGAGAGCTGGATGAGGGAGATTGAAATGATCTTCCAGACTATTAGGTGCGCTGAGGAGGACAAGGTCACTTTAGCCACCTATATGTTGCAGGTATGTGTAAATTAAATTGGTATTTCTTTAAGTATAGATTATTTTGGTTAGTTCTTATGGATGGTTTTGGCAGGAGCGAGCTGACGCGTGGTGGTCCTCGTTGTTGCGTACTTGGTTCGACGATGGTGCTGTGGAGGTTGGTTGGGATGAGTTTGTGAGGCTCTTCCGAGCCAAGTTTGTTCCAGAGCACATCCAGGACAAGATGGAGCAGGAGTTCCTCTCGTTAACTCAGGGCTCCATGACTGTGCTGGAGTACGAGGCCAGGTTTGCCGAGCTATAGAAGTATGCCCCTCATATTGTAGCTGATGAGCGAAGGAAGGTGAAGAAATTCGTGATGGGTCTGAGACCATCGCTGAGGACGAGGATGGTGGCTTTCGACCATCGTACCCTCGAGCAGGCGCTCAGCACGGCATGTCGGTAGGAGGGAGAGATGGAGCAGTATCTGGAGGAGAAGAAGGCTTCTCAAAAGAGGCCAGCAGTGCCATTCCAGAGGCAGGATAGGAAGAAAGAGGCCTTCCAGTCACCGCAACGTCCTGTGGCATCGGGCAGTGGTCAGGTATCTTCTCAACGTTCCCCTAAAGGTAAGAAGGAGTGTCCTCATTGTGGGAGGGCACATGGTGGTACGCAATGTTGGAAGCTGGGGAAGTGCTTTGAAGTGCGGGAGCAGTGAGCATAGGATCAGCGATTGTCGAGGCTTCAGCAGGGAGTTCAGCGTGGACCAGCAGCAGCACCACCACCAATGATAGGATGACCAGGGAGACCGCGAGCCCAGCTCGAGTGTTTGCATTAGCCCGTGAGGACGCCGAGAAGGCGGATCATATCAACGAAGGTACGGTTTTGTTCTTAGGTGTGCATGCTCGGATTTTGTTCGATACGGGTGCTACCCATTGTTCATTTCGAGCGTTTTGCTAGGCAGTTAGCCTTTGAGTCAAGATTAGAGTCTGAGGATTTAGAGGTCCCTTTGTCTGTGCACACACCTGCGGGCACGGTATCGACTAGGAAGTATATTCCGTCCTTACCGGTGTGCATTGAGGATAGAGTTCGAGAAGGGTGTTTCTTCTTGCTAAAGATGAAGGACTATGATGCCATTCTTGGTCTGGATTGGCTAGAAGAGCACTATGCGTTAGTAGATTGTCGTGGGAAGAAGATTGTTTTCTGCATTCCTGGTGAGGATGAAATTTCTCATCCTTTGCCGAGGAACTTGGCTGGGTAGTTCGTCATCTCGGCCATGATGGCGATGAGAATGGTGAACAAAGGTTGTGACGTTTTCTTGCCAGCGTGGTATTATTACCCAAGGCGGATGAGTCACTTACTCTGGTAGAGATAGATGTAGTGCAGGATTTTCCAGATGTCTTTCCTGATAATTTATTTGGATTGCCACTGGCTAGAGAGATAGAGTTAACTCTAGAGTTGCTTCCAGGCACCTCTCCTATCTCGAAGGCACCTTATCGGATGGCACCTGCGGAATTAGCTGAGTTAAGTAGGCAATTGCAGGATTTGTTGGTTAAGAGATTTATTCGTCCTAACGTTCCCCTCGGGGCGCACCTGTCTTATTCGTGAAGAAGAAGGATGGATCACTTAGGTTATGCATTGATTATAGGAAGCTGAACCAAGTGACGGTGAAGAACACGTATCCCTTACCTCGGATTGATGATTTGTTTGACCAACTACAAGATGCATCAGTATTTTCTAAGATTGATCTGCGGTCTGCTTATCATCAGTTGAGGATTATGAGTGAGGATGTATCCAAGACGGCTTTTAGAACCAGTTATGGACATTATGAGTTTTGGTCCTTCCTTTTGGTCTAACAAACGCCCCTGCAACGTTCATGGATCTCATTAACAGGGTGTTTAGACCATATTTAGATAGTTTTGTGGTAGTTTTCATTGATGACGTGTTGGTCTATTCTCCGGATGAGGCCACACACCGTCAGCATTTGAGGGGAGTGTTAGAGGTTCTCCGTGAGCACAAGCTGTATCCGAAATTCAGCCAGTGTGATTTTTGGTTGCGTGAGGTTCATTTCCTTGGGCATGTTATCTCCGGTGCTGGTGTAGCAGTGGATCCAGTGAAAGTCCAAGCTGTTATGGATTGGGAGATTCCCAAGACTCCTTAAGAGATTCAGACTTTTCTAGGTTTGGCAGGTTATTATCGGCGATTTATTGAAGGATTTTCATCCATCATCGGGCCATTGACTCAGCTAACCAGGAAGACAGTGAAGTTGTTTGGTCTGAGGAGTGTGAGAGTAGTTTTCAATTATTGAAGACTAAACTCACATCAGCTCCTGTGTTAGTTTTACCGAGCGGTGTAGAGGATTTTGCTATCTACACAGATGCATCTCAGATTGGCCTTGGCTGTGTATTGATGCAGCAAGGAAGGGTAGTAGCCTATGCTTCTCGTCAATTGAAGGAGCATGAGCGAAACTATCTGACTTATGATTTGGAACTTGCAGCAGTGGTACATACACTGAAGATCTGGAGACACTATCTTTATGGTGTCAGATTTGAGGTGTTCACTGACCACAAGAGCCTAAAGTATCTTTTCTCCCAAAAGGAATTAAACCTTAGGCAGAGAAGATGGATTGAGTTCCTGAAGGACTATGACTTCGACCTCCAGTATCATCCTGGAAAGGCGAATGTCGTAGCAGATGCCCTTAGTAGAAAGAGGTCATCTCTCCAACAGGATTGGAAGATGTTGGAGGATGCAGCTTGTGCGATGACTGAGTTGGAGCCATCATTGTGCCAGGCTTTTGTAGCTCAGTTGTCCATTAGATCATTGGTATTGGATGAGGTGATCGAGCATCAGAAAGCCGACCCTAGACTCCAAGAGTTAGTGGGCAAGGCGGGTATTTCTCGTGATGAGGATGGTGTGATTAGATTCCATCACCGTGTCTGTGTTTCGGGTGTTGTAGATGTCCGTGAGCAGGTTTTAGCAGAGGCTCATAGGTCGAGATTCTCTATTAATCCGAGTAACACTAAGATGTACCAGGATTTGAAGAGATCTTTTTGGTGGTCCGGCATGAAGAAGGATGTAGCTGAGTTTGTGTCTAGATGTCTAGTGTGCCAGCAAGTGAAGGCCGAGCGGCAGCGACCATCTGGTCTTATGCAGAAGATGGAGATCCCAGTTGGAAGTGGGAAACTGTCACTATAGATTTTGTTACGGGTTTACCTCGATCTAGACGAGGTAATGACTCGATTTGGGTAGTGGTGGATAGATTCTCGAAGACTGCGCATTTCTTGCCCATGAAGAAGAAGCAGTCAGTAGAGAGTTTAGCTAGACTATATGTTAGTAGTATTATTAGATTGCATGGGGTACCGAAGTCGATCATTTCGGATCGAGATCCGAGATTTACTTCGAGGCTGTGGAAGGGTCTTCAGGATGCGTTAGGTTCGGAGCTGAAGCTCAGTTCGGCGTTTCATCCCCAGACAGATGGACAGTCCGAGAGGACTATCCAAACGCTCAAGGATATGTTGAGAGCGTGTGTACTGGATTGGAAGGATGATTGGGAACGCCATTTACCTCTTGTGGAGTTCGCATATAACAACAGTTTTCATGCAAGCATTGGCATGGCTCCATTCGAGGCTTGTATGGTAGGCCTTGCAGATCTCCTTTGTGTTGGGAGGAGACCGGTGATAGGCAGTTGATCAGTCCGGAGTTAGTTCAAGAGACTTCGGATAAGGTCCAGCTTATTAGGAAGAGGCTTGTTGGGGCACAAGATAGGCAGAAGAGTTTTGCGACAACAGGCGGAAAGACTTGGAGTTCGAGGCAGGGGAGCTTGTCTTTTTGAAGATTTCACCTACGCGTGGTGTAGTTAGATATGGCAGGCTTAGTAAGTTGAGCCCTAGATTCATTGGCCCGTATGAGATTCTCCGACGATTAGGCAACGTGGCATATGAGCTAGCTTTACCTCCAGCATTGGCTAGTGTTCATCCTGTTTTTCACATATCCATGCTCAGGAAGTATGTTCGAGATCCGTCTCATGTTATTAGCCACGAGACAGTAGAGATCAGCCAGATCTTTCTTTTGTGGAGCAACTAGTAGCTATTCTTGATCGGAAGGTTCAGCATCTCCGGAATAAGAGCATTGCGTCAGTAAAAGTCTTATGGCGTAACTTCTCGCAAGAGGAGGCTACTTGGGAGCTTGAGGATGCAATGAAGAAGAAGTATCTCAGTTGTTTGAGTAGTGTCAGTCTAACTTCGAGGACGAAGTTTCTTTAAGGGGGAGAGGGTGTAAGGCCCTTGGTTTTCATCTTGCTTGCTTAAGTATATATATATATATACAAATAAGTGTATACTATCGATGTATACATTATTGTGCATAGTATTTATTTATACGAATTGTATGAATTAGTATTATTGTAATGTACATATGGTATACAACTATATATATATATATATATATATTTCTTTGTGTGGTGTTTATAGCTTCTGCATATTTTAAGTACGTTTTTTCGACCAGTCGGCGTCAATATCAGCTGACGTTGACTAGGAATAGGCGGCAATATCGATGGACGCCAACTCTGAATAGGTGACCAGAGATGTGGACGTCAATATCCCAGACCAGTTACGCTTCTAGATCCGGAAGCGCCTCCAAAAACTTCGCCATCTGTTTTAGAAATCGTCCCCAACGGCTCTATGACTTACCCCTTACGTAAGTCTGGCCCTCAACCTTTATATTGTCCAGTTTTCGGCCAGATCTATCCTTTTGACTCTTGGGTCAAATACCTAGCTTTTCTGTGTGAAACTCCAACTTGAACCTGGGAGATCCGACTTCGGGAGGCTTCACCCGGTGATCTGCGTTGACTGGTGATAACTCTGAACATCCGGGAACGACTTCCCCACGCTAGTGTGCAGTGAAGATCAACAGAGAACCCGGATAAAGAGAGATTTGAAGACTCTTTGGCTCGGGCTGAGGAGGGCTTCTTCGGCTTAAACGTTGCTTGTGGATTTTACAAGAGGCAAGTACCCCATCCACATCAACCCTACATGTGTCTAGTATGTCCCAGCAATTTTACGGATTTTTCTCGTGTCCTAGAACCCCATTCAAGTGATCTGTTAGCGTTCAGTCTGGGTTTATGCAGACGGGATATTAACGATAGGATCCCTTGCCGCTAATATCATATGTTGGCGGCATCATATATTGTCGTTAACGTATAGACGGCTACCCTCATGCCGTCAAGTTCATCAGACTGCAACAGTGTGCAGGTCTGCCCTTCTATAAGCTAATTTTCGAGATTTTCCGCATGAGGATATACGGTAAATTTTATATGATATGTAAATATACATGTTGGAGTGTACTGTGAGTTATTGTGAAATTTGTAATCTGCCCTAATTATTAGAATTCTTTGAATGTTCGACCGACAGAATTTTAATCTTGTAAAATCTCGTTTATGAAATCTGTATAGAATTTAACTGTCATAAAATTTCTTTACACTATTTATGAGGTCTAATGCATGATATGAAAATTGGGAAATTTATAATATCTGTATATTTTATTAAATTTTCTAAACCGAAAAACAGTGAATATGTCTACTCAGTGTAGAAATGTTAATAATTCGTGCCAAAATTAGTTAAAATCCTATAAATTGACATATAATTAGAACTGTGAGTATTCATGTATATAATAAGTTGTGGGTCCGAAAATTGAAAATTTATGTCAGTTTGACTATTTTTACATTTGATAACATCACTGTTAGAATTTTCAGAAATTATGCGTGATTCAGAAAAATATGGATCTTGGTTTGCATGATGGTTAGACTATGATAGATTTCTGATTAAATTCTATACTGAATTGATAACAGTAGCGATATATGTTTGTTTTATGTTAGATATTGACAAATAATACATGAGTACATGATTAGTATTTAATTATGTAAATTTCAGAATGATTAGACTTGTTTAATATTGAAGACAGTAGTACCATGCTAGGAAATACTGAAGAATGTAAATGTGCGAGCATGAGATGAATGTGTAAAAAAATTGTACATTTAGAAGTGTGTTGAAACTTGAGAAAATGTATAAATGTGCCAATAGGTGACACTGCTACCTTAGAGGGCTGTGGAACTGTACTGTCGTAAAGTGCCCACGGGAAAGTTCCAAGTGTGTGATGTCCCATGGGCATTGGGATTAAAACCTGAAGGCGAACAAGTATCGCTGGTTAGGGTGGAGAGTGCTTCTCCCGGTTTTGCGCAGTAACTATGATTTATCACTGGAATGCCTAGGTGATAGATATGTGATGTGATTAGTGTGTGTCCTTCTAATGTGGTTTGGGCTATGTGTCACGGCATTAAGAAATTGTGAAAAATGTGTTTAAGTGAAAAGAAATGTGTAAATACGAAACTGTGTAAACAAATATGTGTTCATGCTAGAATAGTTTTATATGAAATGTGCAAATCCATGTTTAAAATGATCAATAATTAGTATATGAATGGTTGAATGAAATTAGTTTAACATATTGAAAGTATGTAGAAAGCATGTGATAGGCTTAAGTTATTTTGTATAAAAAGAAATTCCATGTGTAAAATGTGTAGAAATCATGCATAGGTTCTATTTAAATAGATTGTCAAATCTGTGCATTATGTGTTAGTCGTGTAGTTTAAGAATATGGATGTTAGGTGACGCATGTATGTTTAATGTGTTTGGTGTTACTTGTTGAGTTCTTTTGAACTCATTCTTGCTTCGGCGTACAGGTGCAGACGTTTCTATTTCTTCCGAGGAGATCGTTAGGAGCGACTCGGAGCGGGAGTAGGAGACCTTGTTGTTGATTTAGCATTGTACTTTTCCTTACTTCATAGTATGTAATAAAGACTCTGCGTAGTCTCATGTCGACAATATATCTATTTTATTTTCAGTTATGAAAAGTTAGTTTTCTTTCCTTCCATACAGACTGTGAATAGAATGTGGATGATGGAATAAGATTTTATTTTCAGCTCTTTCAATTCCGTTGTCATGTGTTATATATTTATGTATGTTTCAGCCTATCGTACTAGTGTTGGGTAAATGTCCCACTGTGGCGACGGTTTCTATATCGACTTGGGTTGGTAGAACCGTACCGATATAAAGAGGGTCGTTACAGTATGTACCATAGAGGTTTGTATCTTCTTCCTAGACACCATCACTCGTTTATTGAGTAGTTCGTCCGGCTGAGGGAAAGACGACAATGGAGCAGTGACTTGTGGTGTGTGTTTGGTCACTTGTAGAGCGCTTGTGGTTGGTGCACGGGCAACAGTAGACATACTAGTTCCCAGCTAGTCCCATGTTTTCCACAGCCTAACTCTAAGGGCCCTGGAATCCTTAGACATCTGTTAGGCGTGGGTCTATAGCTTGGTTGTCTACAGGTGGTGTTGGTTGGTCTCCACAACTTCTTGTACCAGTAGAGGTGGAGCTATAGTTGGACCTTTCGTCCTTGGCTACAAGATTGAGATGTGTTTTCCTGTATTAGCATGTACAGGTAAGATATTGGCATCATGAACTAGTAGTCGCTACCCGAGTGTTAGCATCGTACCTTCCGACTCTGCTTGTTGGTTTACTTCGTAGTGTGTGAAGTGTAATCTCGATAAAGTACCATTTGTTTGTACTGTTGGATAGTGTTGCCTTAATTTCCTTTTAGTAGTTTATTTCTAGTGCATATCTAGTTTAAGTTGCTCATATTTAGCAATTTATTCGTGGTTAACCATGAAACTACAATTATTCTTATTACTATAAATGTTCCTTGATCGTTAGTTGTCTAACTGTAAGTGACAAGGTGTTTACTTGTAACGACCCTCTTTATATCAGTACGATTATACCAATCCACATCGATACAAAGGGCGCCGTCACAGTGGGACATTTACCCAACACAGCACAATAGATCGAGATGTACATAAATAACAAAGGAAGTACAGAGGAAATGTAAAACATTCTTATTTCATATCATTCACATATTCCACAATCTATATAGAAATATAGAAAATAACAAATGTCCGCAATTATACAAGTCCATATGAATAACATTGTCATTGTTCACATACTAATGAAAGGAATGTGTTCTAAATAGATATCTCCACAAGTGTAGCTACTCCTCGCGCTCGGAGTCGCTCCTCACTATGTCCTCCTATAGCACGGGGACACCTGTCTCACCTGTATGTAAAAGAAAGTATAAGTCTTCCAAAAAGACACAGCAAGTAACCTAAAGGCACATCATTACACATATATATCACATACATGCTATTCTATTAATCAATAAGAGAAATACATGGCACATGCTTCATGTCAATTAAACAAATATCCATGAATAACCTATAGCATGCTTTCTATGCATAATATGTAACATGATTCATGGTTTCAATTTCTATTCATATCATTTCACAATTCTACATAATTAGATCATGGATTTATGTACATAGTAACTAACAATCCTAGCATGATATCTATCATTTTTCACATGCTTTTATGAGACATATCCACATCTTTTGCTTGCTGCTTTAACACAATAAATCACATTCACATGGTTTCATATCTTTTCACATGGTATTACATTTATATAGTACTATCACATGATCATTTCACATTTGCACACTTTTCACACATTTACACATTTAATTGTCGTGACACATAGTCTGAACTACCATAAAGAAGGACACATATTCACATAACACATACCCGTCACCTAGGCAATATAGTGATGAATCTTGGTAACTGCACAGAATCGGGAGAAGCGCTCTCCACCCTAACCAGTGGTACTTGTCCACCTCCAGAATTTCATCCTGATGCCCACAAGATATCACATACACAATGAGCCTTCCCATAGGGACTTTTCTACAGTATGACTCCATAGCCTTCTATGGTACCAGTGTCAATTTCGGCACATATTACACATTAACACACTTAATCGGATGGTTTCATTCACTTACATGTACTATTGAACCCATTCACATGGACTTTAAGTAAACATACATATCCCAGGTTACAGATCTTAGTATGACTGTTTCATACTGACAAATAAATCATAGAATTACCTAAACATGTTGTAAATCATTGAAATTAACATGATTTTAATTAAACACACTTAACATGGCTTAAATAACATTTTAAAATACAAACAACACCCACGGATATCAAAACAATATCAAATTTTAAGCACAGACTCTATACATGTAATATGTCATATGTCTATTTTTTCAGAATTTTTGAAACAAAAGAACTATTTTTAACAGTTAATAAAGTTCCTTGTAATTTCAGTAGAATATTTGCTTAACATGGTAGACAGTAAAACAGTCGATGTTCACAGGTTTAAAACATGAAACCAGTAACCCTAAGACCATGAAAATTCTCTATAACAATAACATATAGTAAAACTATTTATTTAGAATTAAACACTATCAAGACATAAATATTTCACCCTAGAAGAAATTATATTAAATAAAATCATGCTTGGAAATTCGACAGAACCACATGATTTTACCTAAAGACCATACCTAACCAACCATAATTTTTACAACATGCACAAACATCCAAAAGTTAAAAAACTATCACATAGACTTGAGAAACACATTTCTGTGAAAACACAAGAACTTGGCGGCAAGGGCCTTGCCGTCAACATGGGTTAACGACACACTCTGTTGCCGTCAACTCAAGAACTTGGCGGCAACAAGGTTGCTGTCAACTTCATGTCTGTAGAAAGTGCAGACGGAACTCAAATAAAAGAGAGAATTGGGGGTTCTAGGACACGAAATAAAATCCATAAAAAATCCTAGAACCTAGAGAACATGTCTAGGGATGATACCCCTCGTTTACTTGCCTGGAATAAAATCTCTAAAGGTTTAATTTGTCGAAGAAGCCCTCCTCGGCCTAGCCAAGAAGGTGTAGATCTCCAACCCAAATCCGGTATTCTTGCTTGTGCAGATGGTCCTCCAGAGTCAGGGAAGATTCTTCAACACCAGGAGCACCTCCCAGTCGAAGAAGATCGCAAGAAGAACCACGCAATCGCCGGATCAAGCCACAAAAAGTTCTATCTTTCTCTCAAACGAACCCTAGCTTTTCCTCTCAACCAAATGACCTAATATAGTCGTAATCTCTATGTTTTATAGGATTAAGAGTTAGGGTGCGCCTAGGATTAGTGTTACCGACCGTTGGGATTGGGTGTCCTAATTAGATCCTGGAGAAAAACACAATCATTTCAGATCTGGAATCGCAAACATAACTGGAGAAGTAAACGGAAACTTTGCTGTCGTTAACAGGAAGTAGTTGTCAATCAATCTAGATGTCTATATCCCCTGGCCTGGCCATGAAGTCAACGACACACAGGATGCCGTCTACCTGCTCTCAAGGTCAAGGGATGTTGACGTTAACTGGGATTTCAGGCAGAACTCTAATACATCAGACAAGCACACATGCACAGAAATATATAAACATACTATGTACAGAAAATAAAATAAATACCATATGCACAGAATTAAATAAACCTAATATGAACAAAGTTCGAGGGCCTTACACCCTCTCCCCCTAAAAGAAAACTCTGTCCTCAAAGTTAGAATGAAAATACTAACCAAACAAATGGGGATACTTCTTCTTCATGGCATCTTCAAGCTCCCATGTAGCATCCTCCAGCGATAAATTCCTCCATAACATGTTCACGGATGCAATACTCTTGTTCCTGAGGTGCTGAACCTTCTGGTCTAGGATAGCTACTAGTTGCTCTACATACGACATGTCAGGCTGAATCTCCAATGGCTGCTGACTAATGACAAGCGACAGATCTCTCATGTATCTCCTGAGCATAGACACGTGGATAACTGGGTGAACACTAGCTAGCCCTCGGGGTAAAGCTAGCTCATATGCCACGCTGCCCATCCACCTGAGAATCTTCAACGGGCCAATGAATCTGGGACTCAAGTTGCTATGCCTGCCAAACCTAACCACGCCTCGGATAGGCCAAACCTTGAGAAATACATGCTCGTCAACCTCGAACTCTAAATCCTTCCTCATGTTGTCGGCGTAGCTCTTCTATCTATCTTGCGCTGCAACCAACCTTTGCCTGATACGCTGAATCTTATCCGAAGTCTCGCTCACCAACTCCAGACCAACTAACTACCTATCACTTGTCTCCTCCCAGCAAAAAGGAGATCTACAGGGTCGCCCATACAGATCCTCGAATGGAGCCATGCCGATGCTCGCATGAAAGCTGTTGTTGTAGCCGAACTCCACAAGAGGTAAATGACGCTCCCAATCACCCTTCCAATCAAGCACACACGCTCTCAACATATCCTCGAGCATCTGGATCGTCCTCTCGGACTGGCCATCTGTCTGAGGGTGAAATGGCAAACTATGCTTCAGCTGAGAACCGAAAGCCTCTTGATGACCCTGCCAGAGCCTCGATGTAAACTGTGGGTCTCTATTCAAGAAAATGGACTTTGGCACACCATGAAACCTCACAATGCTTCTAACATACGACCTAGCCAAATCGAATGTTGGAGAAACGATCTACAATCACCCAAATCAAGTCATTTCCCTTGGTTGATCTAGGCAAACCCATCAAAAAATCCATAGTGATAGCCTCCCACTTCCATACTAGTGTCTCCATCTTCTGCATAAGGCCCGATGGTCTTTGGCACTCGGCGTTCACCTTCTGGCACACTAAACACCTGGACACAAACTTGACCACATCTTTCTTCATGCCAGACCACCAGATAGATCTCTTCAAATCCTGGTACATCTTGGTGTTGCCAGGATGAATGGAGAACCTCGACCTGTGAGCTTCTACAAGTACATGCTCATGAACATCCAAAACATCAGGGACACAAACTTTGTGCAAGAATCTAATGACACCGTCCTCATCTCGAGTAATGCTTGCCTTGCCCACCATCTTCTGAAGCCTAGGATCAGCTCTCTGCTGCTCGATCACCTCGTCCAGAGCTATGGATCTGATAGATAACTGAGCCACGAAAGCCTGACACAACTGTGGCTCTAACTCCGTCATAGCACACGCTACATCTTCCAGCATCTTCCAATCCTGCCGAAGCAATCACCTCTTCCTGCTGAGTGCATCCGCCACGACATTCGCCTTCCCTGGATGGTATTGAAGCTCGAAGTCGTAGTCCTTGAGAAATTTTATCCATCTTCTTTGCCGCAGGTTCAACTCCTTATGAGAGAAAAGATACCTCGGACTCTTGTGGTCAGTGAACACCTCTAACTTGACACCATAAAGATAGTGTCTCCAGATCTTCATGTAATCACGAGGTTGCACACCCCTCGAAACACGCAACATGACTTAAAATCACTTAAATGGCATGGAAATAAGGATGTGATCGCCACCTAGCTAGTTGACATGAATAGAAAAGAGGCTAGGGTTACATTGCTAGGAAGAGAAGGAGACGATAAGGGCACTTACTGATGTCACGAAGGGTCTCCCCGTCGTGATGAAGATGTTGTCGGGACGCTCGCCTCCAGCGCATCTTTATGTTGCGACCCTCGTGCCCGTCGCATCCTCTGCAGTGCACGAGAATGTTGGTGTGGACCTTCATCCTGCCCTCCAGCTGGCCAGAGAACAAGAGCCCCTCGTCAGATGATGATTGTATGCCTGCCAAAATAAAGAAAACGAACAAATGAACCTATTAGACCATATTTAAACGTATCATCTATCAACAAATGAGGGAAGAGAGGGAGCATGGAGGGAATGAACTGGGGGTGGCTTTTAAACCCTAGGGGGTATAAACAACGAGGGAAGGGAAGAGGTGAATGCATCCTATCTAAGAAAACAAGTAATATGCATGAAAGAGAAATGAGAAATGAAGGAGGAAAGGAAAGAGCCCCAAGTAGGCGACTCCCTGGCGTTATATGGCGTCCTTGGTCGTGCAGAAGTCGTGGATGAAGTGGAAGTCACCTCCCTCAAGCACCAAGCTCCATGGATGAAGAATATTGCATGACTTGATGAAGAATATGGGAGAAAATGAGGTGAAATGAGAGTGCCACGAGCTAAGTGTCAGGTCTGGCAAAATTTCGGCAGCACTTCGTGGCAAAAAGGGGCCCTCTTCTCCCCTGAATGAGAAGCCTTGCTTATATAGAAGAGGAGAGAGATTATCTCGTCCATGGGAGATAATGACTCAAAATGAAAGGATAAAACTAAGTAAATCTGGGTGGGAGAGTCCTAGGGTGGTCCTCAAGGGTCCTTGAACCTCAAACCGCACAAGGATGGGTTGGGAGGTTGAATAGGATAGAGATAATGCCATAAGAGGATAAATAGGAGGTGGTTGCAGAGGCTAGAGCACTCGGCTGTAGTCGCGACGGATCGTAGGGGCAGGACAGACATAGTTGCGATGACTATGATAGGCACGACCCCAAGGGCACGTGCATGGATATGCATGGGCTATCACGACGGCCAAGTGGGGCGTGACAAGGATAACGTAGTGCTACGACCCGTCACGTTAAGGAAAACCAATTATTCTCAAAATATAGATGAATTATAAGGGAGAATAATAGACAATTAAGCATAAGGACCTTGTAAGAAGATAATTGGACAGGATAATTTGAAAATTGGGCTTTTAATGGGCTCACAACATGGCTAATGAATGGGCTCAAAGTGAGTGACCAACTTGGGGCTGATTAAGAGAACAAGAAATGGTTCAAATGATGGGCCAGAATCGGGTGTCTACAGATTGCCCCTCCATAGCTCCCACTTTGCAAGGGAGCGTAGCGGAAGTGTAGCGGGGTGTCATGAAATGACGGCGAAGCGGAAGCGACGTGGAGTGAAGTGAAAAAGTTAGGAGCCAAGGTAAAGAGACACCAAATCTACCAACAAGCACTGAGAATCTTCTTGAAAGCCCCGAGTAGCTGCTCTAGTAGAATGCCAGAAAGACACAAGTCTGAACGAGAAGGAGAAAGAAAAGGATGATCAACCTCTCGACTGAGAGGTACCCTAGCTGATTGGCTTGCAGGTTTCATTTTAGAGGGACATGTGCATGCCAGGAAGGTAACACAGACTCGGTCCTGGGAGCGGTTCACAACCAAAATGGATCAGAAGGAATAAGGATGAAAATTGTATAGAGAATTTAGACAGGGAAATTCTGGACAAACTGGCAAGAACAACTCGCTCTGAAACAAACCTTCCGATTCAGAGTGGAATAGGGTTTCTTGTTCTGAACACGAAGAATGGTTGGGCACTCAACAAGAGCTCACCATTAGCCAGGAATGAGTCATGATAGCTAAAAGTCCTATATGATGCATGCTGGGCTAAAAGAAAAGAAATCATTAAATCAAATGCAAAAGAAAGGAGAAAATAGAAAATATATCAAGGATAATATTGCTAAATTGGTCAAGAATGGGTCGAGAGTCTTCATGCAACCGCTATGCAAGACAGAGTCCATCATCCTTAAATTTATCCAACTTAACAGCCTATCCGGCGATTAACAATGTGCACCTAGACCATCACCGTTTTTGTTGAAGGGGAACTCAGATCCCAGAGCACATTGATAACTAGCCGGTCTTTGATGTGATATAATAAGTAGATTACCATATAGTAATGCAAGGGAGTAAGGGTAGAGATAATTACCTGACTTACCTATAAAGTTCTATTTGTTTGTGATTTCCTAGTTTTCAGATTTTTTTTTGCGATTTTATGATAAATAATCAAAGTAACAATCATAACAACCAAGAAAATATATACATCCACAACAACAACAAAAAACAAACCATGTATAGACACAAGAAAACACAAAATAGAGAAAAGCAACGCATCTGGGGGTCGCGACAGTGTCGCGACGCCCTGGATGGTCATGAACCTAAGGCGTCGGATCGGGGCGTCGCGACATCATTTTGTGCGATAAACCCAAACAAATCTGAGCTTATCATTATGCTAAGGCTATTCCCAACATTAATATGACTCTTAAACCTATCCTATTGCTACTCTATCACTTAGGGATAGGTTTGGATGGGATTAGCACCACTAGGGGTCTATAAATAGGGCTATAGGGGGCTATTTTTGCAGCTCATCTTCTCCTTCTTCTCTCTTGCTTTTCTCTCTCTTCAAGCCATGAAGAGATCTTTTTCTTCCTTGCAAGCCAACCCCACCCCCTATGGCGGTCCCAAGGCGGCTAGGATGGCCTATGCTGAGCTTCTCTGCCTCTCCTCCGTGCCCAGGCATATTAGCACGAGACCGGATCTTCAAGAGAGTGCTTCTCTCTCTTCTAATTCCTCTTTCCCTCTCTTCTAGTTCCTCTCCTAATCTTCTCTTCTGCTCTTTTAGATCCTGCCGAGCAACAGGAGATTCTACAAAATCCCATGGTTAGAGCCTATGGTTAATGCGCTTCCCATGATGTCCACACACCATCTGCGCGAATGGGGGCTTACCACCGTTCTCACATTGGCCAAGAACTACCAAAAGGTGGTGCATGTGTGGGATAGTCTTATCGCGCACATGGAGTTGTGGCATCCACAGACCCACACGTTCATGTTCCCCACGTTCGAGGCCACCATCCTGCTAGAAGAGCTGGAGCTCATACTAGGGCTCCCAAAAGACAAGTAAGGGGTGGAGTATGGCATTGCACACACCGTGGCCCCCATAGACTGCTGGGCCATACTCAGAGAGATCACCACCAAATCCAACGACCTGCGCACCATGACCAGTCGGGAGCACATTCATCTTCTTCCTATCTCGCAGTAGATCATGTCTCAATGCAAAATGAAGACCGGCAACTACCTTGCTATTGCCAAGGCCACCGCCATCTGCATATGCGGCGTCATCCACTTCCCTGCTCAAGATCATCACCTCTCCATACCCAGTCTGAGCATCATCTCCAGCATATGGGAAGGTATGACCATCTCTCAAGCCGTTCTTGGATATCTCTATGTTGGGCTCTCCTCTGTAGCTATAGGCGGCCCCTTCTTCGGCTCCGTGATCACCCTGGAGTACTGGATGGGGATTCATATCAACTTCAAGGCGACGGACAACCCCTCCATCAAGTGCAAGAGCATGCTTTACCATCCACTCGCTTTTGTTGGTGCCCCTCTTCACATGATGCCAAAGGCATGGTGTAAGACTGCGATGATCAAGGGATTAAAAAAGAGGAGGATTTACTTCAAGACAATGACTGTGGAGAAGTTCGAGATGCGCTTGAGATTTCTCCACTACAAGATGATCCACCTCTCTCAGTGCATCGCCCTAGCTCTGTGACTTATAGGCGATGAAGTATTAGTCCTCTACAACCTCGACCGATGCTACCACCAATGTGGCGCTGCACGCACAATTGTGCCAGCTCTCTCTCACTACCCGCCAACCTAAGCATGGAAAAGAAATTTTGACCAGGATGAACGGGATGTGAAGAGCACCATCGTGCATTGGGAGGGGTGCGCAACCGGCATCATCTCAGCAGAAGTGACGGAGGACGAAGACGTGACCCGAGAGTATCATCAGGCTTTGAAGAGGGTCCAACCAGTCCTACCCGGAGGATCTGAGGCAGCATCGGGCACTTGAGAGCTTTAAGAAATATAGACATTGTATCAGATGGTAGCTAGGGCTTGAAAATACAATTTGATTGACAGTAGGTATGATTAGGGACTGTACTTGATCATTTAAATTAATAAAATCAGGATTTTTATTCAATGCGCGCAATGTTCTGTTGATGCCGTGACCAATACAGAAGTCGCCTAAAGGTCGTGGTAGGCCGATGGGTCACAACAAGGTCGCGACCCACGAGGTCATCGCGAGCTTAATGCGACGTCTATAGAGGTCGCGATGCAAACCGACGATTCAAAATGCAACAGCCCCTCTTTTCTTCCCTCCCACGGTCACAACTCCCCTTTCTCTCCGGCTATCTTGCTCCCTTGTTCTCACCCTCCTTGCGCTCTCCCTCTCTTAATCTCTCACTTTCTCCCTCTCCTTCCCTCTCAAAACCCTCCTTCTCTCACCTTCCCAAGGTTGACGACGATGAAGGGAGGAGGCGATGGTGGCAACGGTGGAAGGGGGAAGAAGGCTATGGTGAGGAAACCCTCCCGACGGTGCGAGGCGAGACCTCCAGCGACTGAGGAGGTGCCGGAGGTAGAGATGGCCAAGGAAAAAGCCCTGGCGCTCAACTTGGAGGCGGCGGCCATGGCCCGCAAGGAAGCGATGAAAAAGGTATGTTCTTGAGACCCTAACCCCTCGATTGATGGAGTGGATGAGATGGATAGACCCCATAGAGGGTCAATGTAGGACATGATGCCCAGAAAACGACCCCCGGACAAGAAAGATTTTGGTTGGTCCACGTCTGAGATTGTTAAAGACCACCCCGTCGCCACACCAGTAGTCGCGACATGGTCAGCGGCCGCGACAATGACGCATCGGCCAAGGCCGATGCAACATAACCGCGGTTCCCTTGCATGACACAACCATGTCGCGATGCATGGGGGCGTCGCGACAAGGTCACGACCCACTAGGCCGGCGCGACTTTAGTCGAGAGACCAACAAAGCATGCCTAAAATTCCCAATTGACTATTTTGTGCTTGCAGGTGAGATGTGGGCCTGGGTTTCGTGGCTCCTAGTCTGAGCAGTGTACCTGGCCTTCCCCGATTCCAGAGGGATAGATAAGACGAGAAGGGATTTGGGGAGGTTATGAGGATGAAGAGGATGAGGGCGGATGCCCCTCTCACTCCGGCCCCGCGCAGCAGGTGAGATGCGGAGGCGACTGCCTTCGTGTTCCCATGGGGACATATGATCCCTAGCCTGGAGGATGTGAGCCGCATCACGAACCTGAGAGTGTATGGGCATCTGGTGAGCAGGTTTACCTACCCGTGCTACCAGGGCTTAGCGCGTAGGCTCCTAGATCTGACTGTAGGTCCTAGGTCTTCTCTCATTCCTAGAGTAGAACTACAGGAGAGTCTAGGGCTATTTCAAACAGGCAGGGAGGTGGCAGAGATGGCGGATAAGCAGCTACAGAGGTTGACGAGAGGATGCAGGGAGACCGTAGCTAGTGAGCCAGAGGCTCAAGCAGATCTGGACCTGCATCGCTTCCTCACCTTCTTCCTTGGTAGACATCTATTTGCCATGAGGGGTGATGCGGTCCACGGTTGATGTTTACCCCCAGCTAGATGTGAGTATTCTACCCTCTCTCTTAGTTCATATTGATTTATTTTAACTGTTTGGCTACTAATTATATGTTCTCTTGATGTGCAGGTGGTCTAGAAGACATACCTAGAGGAGGGGGACTAGGGATATCCCTGGTTGGAGTAGGCCCGACCCTACTTCGATAGGGCGCTGTGGGTTCATGCTCTAAACCTCGTGCTACCTCTCCACTTGCATCTGGCTCAGAGGTCCCTCGGCCTCCGTCAGGGTGTGTTGGAGTTCCCTAGCTGAGGCTGGACCCCTAGGCTTGGCCGGAGCTTCCGGGGACTCCACGACACTATGGACTGGTGTGAGAGGGCCCGCGAGCAGATCACAGATTGGGAGCACCGAGGCAGGCACGTCCGGTCCGATGCCGAGTCCAACTACGTGTACCTGCAATCCTTTGCCTTTAAGTATGGGGAGAAGGTCTACAGGGGCACGAGACGACAGGTAAACATCTAAACTCAAACCTTGTGGTTGATTATTGAATTGAATTGAGCTGACACAGTTTGATGATTTGCAGGTAGATGTGGGCGAGATCGCCTCGCTCCAGGCCCTGCTGCACTCCACCGTGCAGGACCGAGAGGCAGCTCGAAGAGAGACAGAGCAGCTGGTAAGTACCTACTCAGACTTTGGTAAGTTACCAAATTTCAGCTTATGAGGACTAACAAGTGCTCTATATGTAGCATGTGGAGTTGGCGAGGTTTAGGGTGTCACAGGCAGGGCGTCCTCATCTCAAGCAGTAGCGGAGGCGCCTCACTCAGACCTAGCGGACCAGCTGGCTAGCGTAGTGAGGAGAGCCGAGGAGGCGGAGATAGAGCTGGTGAGAGGGCAAGTGAGACATTGACCCGATCTTTATTTTATTTAGACCTTGGCACTGATATGCTTTTCAAAGGTGACAAAGTTGAGGACTGCCACTGAGTAGGCAACCCATTGGCATGAGCAGGCGGACACAGTGGCATTGTCGGTCACCCAGTGGCGTCTCCAGGCAGAGACGACAGCAGCAGAGGTGGACCAATTGTGCACTCAGGTCGTGGATCTTACGAGAGAGTTGGTGACACTGCGCGTGCAGGGGTCATCAGTGAAACATGCAGAGCTGCCTTGACTACGCACGGAGACAATTGCGTAGTAGGGTTCGATTGAAGAGCTCTGGAGTTGCATGGCGATGATGAGCCAGGCAGTTCGGAGTAGGAGCAGGAGCGGCACGAGTGGAGCTAGTGGAGCGAGCGGTGCCTCGGTTCGGTAGTACTTAGAGGGTTCCTCCAATCGTAGGAGGAATGAGGAGGAGGAGAGACGTCGTGCGAGTGGGGCGAGTGCCCCGAGCAGTAGGGGTGGGGGCGAGATGCCACTCCCACCTGAGAGGTAAGAGGGATCCGGGGAGAGTGGTGATGAGTAGTGAGGAGTTTGTGAACCACCTCCCCTTTATCTTTGTACATGATGCTTTTATTAGTGGATCTTTCATCTTTTGTGCCAATATTCGTGTGATTGAATGAATTGTGATTGACACGAGTGAGAGATGAGATCCGAACAAGCACACGAGAGCGAGAGGAAACTGAGTACATCGTTGCACTGTTCAAGAGGTTCTGCCCCTGCACACTTAGCAAAATAGGTTAGATATGTTCTTTGGCTCAGCCCCTTGCATTAAGCAAGGAATGACTTTGACTTCATAATAGTCAAGGGGCTGAGCCTTATCAAATAGGCGCAAAGTAAATAGAATTAATGCATGCTAAAAGAAAGCGATATGTATCTCTATTTTTTTTTGGATTTTGAGATTTTCTGATTTTTTTGGATTTTGAGATTTTTTTTTTTTTTTGGGGTTTTAGGATTTTCAGATTTTTTTGGATTTTGGGATTGTCTATTTTTTGGATTTTCTTATTTTTTTGGATTTTGGGATTTTCTAAAATTTTTTGGATTTTTTATTTTTGGATTTTCTAATTTTTTATTTTTTTATTTTACTGATTTTTTTATTTTTTTAATTTTTTGATTTTTATGTTTGGATTTGGATTTTCTATTTTTGGATTTTGAGATTTTCTCTAGCAACATCCTTTTGTTTTGGGCAGTTGGTGGTAAACCTCACCTCCCATCTTCAACTATTAAATATCCTCTCGGTGCGGTGTGCATTTGTTTTTTGTTTTTTTTCTTGGCTCCCTTATGGCTGATTGCCCCTTGTCACTAGTGTTCCTATACAGACCAAGTGTGGGAGTGCTCCGGTCATAAGCGAGGGTAGGAAAACTTAAGGGGATAAGACTTGGCGTTAGTGCCTGGGACACTAACTTGTTTGACTCACGAGGATGTATCCCACATGCATTCCGTCTGTTGTCTAGAGACTTTGTGGTCTTTTGCTTTTACTTGGGGCATGCGTACGACCGGGCCCAAGGACTTCCCACAGGGAACTGTACTACCACTCTTTGTCATGCCCTCATTTGCATTTTCTTTCACTATTGTTCTTTTGTTAATTCTTCTTTCTTTTGAAACTGACCGTCTCTCTTTGAGACTTCCTGCACACATGATTACACCCTCATTTGTCCACAAGTTAGCGTCTTTTTACCCCTAGACCTTGTCCGAGCAGGAAAAGAAACGACCTTCGCTCTCCAACACTAGGGCTAAGTAGGAACATCCATGTCTAGGGGAAATTGACCGCGGGATACCGTGTTGTGTCTGTGTTGGCCGAACCCGGGGGTACCTGACAGCAAGAAGACAGATGTGAGGCTTACGACAGCTAATTTCCTTCGCAAAATGGTGTCACTATCGAACATCTTTTATTAAGGATAGAATCTTTTAAGGTACAACCCATTCCATGAGTGAGAAGAGCTCCTCACCCTCGGCATTTACCTAGCCTATATGCGTTTCAAGGGTACACATCTTGATGACGTACGACCCTTCCCAATTTTCTTGTAGTTTCAACCTAAGACCTCAAGGTTTATGAAAATTCGCTTCAAGACCATATCTCCTTCTTGAAATTTGTGTTCAATCACTTTCTTTTGAAAGATCTTGAGAGTCTATTTTGATATGAAAGCACATGATCGACTATTGCTAGGCGCTGCTCATCTAGTAGTCCGAGCTATGTAAGTAACGCCTCTCGACGTTCATCGAGATTAAGTTCTTTGTCTAGCCGCACCCTTAGTGAGGAATGAGGATCTCATGTGGACATACTGCCTCCATCCCATAAGTAAGTGAAAAGGGTGTTTGCCCTGTGGGCGTGCAGACGGAGGTACGGTAGGCCCATAGAGCCTCAATTAATTTCTCAGGCCAATCAGCGAATTTATAACACTCACAAGTTTTCTTTAAAATTTTCAAGAGTGTTTTGTTTGCGGCTTCGGCTTGACCGTTGCCCTGTGAATAATACGGAGATGAATTATGCATGGAAATATTGAATTTCTTACATCAGTCCTGAAGCTTTTGGGATATGAACTGGGGTTCATTGTCGGTGATGATGCCGCTTAGTACTCCAAACTGCGAGATGATGTTCTTCATGATGAACCTGCATACGGTCGATCCCTTGATTTCTGCAAACACTTCTGCTTCGGCCCACTTGGTGAAGTACTCAGTGGCAGTGAGAATGAAAAACTTTTGTTTGATTTGAGCATTAGGATCACCAAGAGGTCTAATGATATCAAAGGCCCACATGGAGAATGGCCAAGGGGAAGATAGTGAATGTAAAGAGGAGGATGGAGCATGGATTTTATTAGCATGGAGCTGGCACTTGGCACACCTACGGACATAGATGGCACAATCGTCTTCTAGTGTTGGCCAATAATAGCCCTGCCTAAGGATTTTCTTAGCTAGCATTTGGCTATTCACATGCCCTCCACACTCACTGGAGTGGGCTCCTTCCACTACCCTCTAGGCTTGTTCGTCTTGCAAGCATCTGAGGAGCATTCCATTTAGAGCGCGCCTATACAACACTTCTCCAACAATGGCATATCTTAGTGCAGCTCTACGGATGGCTCTTCTATCCTCAGCTTCAACTTCTTCTGGGAAGGTACCATCCTTGCAATATTGCTTGACCTCATGGTACCATGGCCTTTCTTCTTCCATCCTTTCTCCTAGTTCTACAAGCACTACTTCCTTTGCTTCTCCTCTCTCCTCTTTTAAAACTAAGGACGTCCTGAGGTTATTGAACCAAGGAACTTGAGTGGAGGGTGCTTCTAACCTCTGGACAATGATTGTCTCAGTGCTGTGGCTGAGAGGGAAGGAGAGAGATGAGGCCAGAGATGCCAAGGCATCAGCTAGGATGTTCTGAGAGTGAAGAGTGTGAATGTAGATAAGCTTGCGGAATTGCTTGGATAGGAGAGTGACCAAATCTTAATAGGCTTACGGGGGTCACAATGCGGTAGGTAGAAAGGACCTGCCGAAGGACGAGTTGAGAGTGTCCTATGATCTTAAG